>ML783471.1:174341-240297 GCA_009831015.1 Picea engelmannii | reverse complement strand
GTGACGTAGGGCCCGGGAACCTTAGTGGCGGACAGGTGGCCTCACCCCGGGTATCGACACTTCCGAGTTCGAGGTTCCGAGGCGCAGGGACTCTACATCGCGGATAGCGATATCCCGAGGGGGACCGTTGATCATTCGGGGTCGGAGTTTCGGCGGTTGAGAGACGGGGGAACAGAGCCTCAAATCTCGCGACAACGCGAGACCCGATCTCCCGATTTTCCGAAGGGGAGATCGTGTGGAGCATAACTGTGGGTAGGAACCTCCTGAGGGAGTTGGAGGAGCTTGGACTCTTCGGGTCGAGGTTTTGTGAAGATCCTGGTGGACGACCTGGCCGTCAAGGGCGCGGGTTGCGTCAAGAATGCATTTCATGCACTCTCCTGTTGAGTGCATCAGCCAACTTGTTCTCCTTTCCTTGGATATTATTTATAACAAAGTCATATTCACTAAGGAATTCCAACCATCTAATTTTTCCATCATTCAAAGTTGGTTTTCCAAACAAATATTTCATATTAGTATGGTATGTCCTTAGCTCAAATCATTTTCCCATGAGATAGTTCCTCCACATATTGAAGGAATGCACTATGGATGTCAATTCTAAATCATGTGTAGCAGGGTGTCTCTCATGCTCTTTTAAATTCCCTTCCTCATAGCATATCACATCCTCATTCCAACTAAGAAATCCTCCAATCCCTTCCTTGCGAGCATCAGTGCACACAAATTAATCTTCATTGGGATAAAAAATCTTCAATATTTGTGCACTTGTCAACAATTTCTTCAAGTGTTGGAATCTTTCATCACATTCAGATGTCCACTCAAATTTAACACCCTTCTTTTGCAAATAAGTGATTGGACGTGCAATTATTTAAAATCCTTCAATAAATATTCTATAATATCTTGCAAGCCCCATGAATGAGCTCACCTCTGATGTAATATTTGGTGTTCTCCATCCTTCAATGGATTTTATCTTCCTAGGATCCATTTTTATCCCTTATTATGAAATTATATGGCCCAAATAATGTATTTTCCTATGATAAATTGAGCACTTGTTCAACTTAGCATAGAACTTCTTCTCCCTCAATACCTGTAACACCATCCTCAAGTGTTTCTCATGTTCTTCTTTGGACTTAGAGTATATAATTATGTCATAGAAGAAGACAATAACCAAATTGTCCATGTAATTTCTGAAGATACCATTAATTAAACACATGAAGACAACTTGTGCATTTGAAAACCCAAATGGCACCACTGTAAACTCATAAGCCATAACTTATTCTAAATGTTGTCTTGTTGATATATTATTCCTTAATTCTCACCTAATGATAGCTTGAACTGAGGTCAATTTTGGAGAATATATTTTCATCTTTCAGTTGGTCAAAAAGATCAACTATCCTTAGAAAAGGATACTTGTTCTTCACTGTCACCTTTTCTAGCTTCCTAAAATCAATGCATAGCCTCAAGGTTCCATCCTTATTTTTCAAAAATAATATTGAGGAACCACTAGGAGACACACTTGGGAATATATACCCATTTTTCAAGAGTTCTTCAAGATGCATTTGTAATTCTTTTATCTCTGGTGTGTTCATCCTATAAGGAGTCTTGGATATTGGGGTGGCTCCAAGCATAATATTAATGAATAAATATGTATCTCTCTTTGGTGGCAACATTGTTATCTCTTTGAACACATCTTCAAATTATTTCAATATAGAATGATATTCCATACTTGGAACTCTATTTGTTAGTACTAGATTTGATCTAGTCAATAATAAACATGGTGATCGAGGTTATGAGGCCGAATTAGACAAAACAAAGGTTAAAGGAAAGATTAAATAGATCAATAATCAAAAGTGAGGTGGCATATATTCAAGCACCCTCGAGAAATCAATAGAAAAATCAAGCCCTAGGAGCATAAGGATAAATTTTCTAAGTGCCTGGGCACTTATCGAGAGCATAGCAGGGGCTAATAACACTTCAAAATGGATTAAATCGTTTCCATGCAAGGCTTAGATCATGTTTCCAAGACATAAGAACCAAGTGTTGATGAATGTGAGGGGCCCGATCATCCAACGATTGCAAGAAATCCTGATGTAGAGTGGAAATCCTATGTCGCATCGAGAAAGTGCATTGGATTTAGAACGTTTTTGGGGTGTGACATTGTTTTTAAGAGCCATGTGTTGAAGTTTGAATGGTGTTGCATGACAAGGATACAAAAATTAAAAATATCCCCCTAGGGTTGTGACAGTGGTATTCAAGTTTTCTCAAGCTACCTATCCACCCAGTCAACACATATCTTCCCACCAAGTCAACACACATGGAGCCAACACAATAGTCCACCTGGGACATTAAAGAAACCAGAGACAACTTGGCACACCAACAAGGAACCTTTTGAGTTCGTCAAAGATAATCACATGTACCAAGGGGTCCATTGGGACTCTGATCACCATATCAAACTTAGCTACACATAGTTCGATCCCAAAGAAACTTCATCACTGACATGGACCTATATTAAGATGCCATGTGTCTGTGGGTCCATGATGATGTTAGCATAATGTCACCCAAAATTTCGTGCACTCTCCCAGGTTTTCAATATCTCTAATACATTGGGAAAATGATGCATGTTTTAAAGAAAGGAATGAGGAGGAATATTTCAAGTGGATGATAGATACATTGAAGGCCTGCCAAATCAGTTGGAAAAGGTATGATGCATAAAAATACATTTGGCATAATTTCTACATCCTTTCACCAATTATAATATCACTGCCTGTAGTTCATAGGGAACAATAATATTTTTCTATACATGCACACTCACGCAAGCCGTAGATCTCATCAAATCAAGCCCGATGTGATGAATCACTTCATCCCATTAGTTGTCTCCATAAAACATGTTTCATGCTCCTATATGAGAAAGTTGAAGGATCTAAAGAAAACCAATCTACAAATAGTATATCTTCTGAGAATAAATTATTATGATTCATAGTGTCATGGATGATGACCCACCTGCACAATACCTCACCGCAGGATAGGATTATCATCCATCTTAGCTGTAAATGTCTGGAGAGTGTGTTCCACATTTCAGGAAGGAATGAATGTTCCTCTCTGTGATCATTAGTCTCACATGGAGAGAAGAGCAATATTTAGGAATCTACCATAAGGTGCAATTGTATCAATTGAATGGAAAGCTATAGGATCCCAAGGAAAAATATTTGAAGGGCTAGTCAATGGAACTCTACATGGATGGGTGGGTGACGCAGACCTATCGGCCCTCGGGCTGAGATCTACTCACAGGATTGTTCGATTTCCCTTTGAGCCGAAATGGCTCTTTCGATTCCCTGCTGGAATCTCCAATTTATCGATCCATAGGTCCTTCAGGAACTCCCCTGTGAAAACAACACTAGTTGCGAGCTCCTATCTCCCCAAGAGACCATAGCGCTATGACCAAGGGTCTAACCCAAAGTCTCTTGTTTAAAATCTCACGATCTCGCGAGTTCGTGAGTCAAAGATACCAACTCTTCCTTTCCAATCTCGCGATACTCGAGATCATGAAATGGTATAGCTCCCTTCTGTTAGCACCCTTGTGCGCATGACCACCGGCTAGACTTAAATTCCAGCGCCTCTCACAACTCGCACCTTCATGAGTCAAACTCTCGTGCCCTCCTGTTGTGATCTCCCGAGACGCGATAAGTCAACGCCGGGATGACTCCTCCCTTGACGCTTTTCGCTATTCGCAACCTCGTAGGTTGAAGCATTGAGCCTTCACGCTCTTATCTTGCGAATCCTAGAAATGAAAGAAATCAACGGAGCGTTGACTCCCTTCTCTAGGCGACACGTGTCTGCCTATCTATCATGTAGACCCCACCTTATGGGTCTGCCACGTTCCCACACTCGTGCCTCGGCACTTGGCACTTCACAACTTCTGATGTCAAGACAAGGTCCTCTCAACCTCCGAACCTCCAAATATGTGAAACGTGCAATGAGGCTCTGATACAACTGTCCTCCCTTGACCCGGATCCAATGGTTGTCTCCACTCCTCGCGACTTTGCTATTTCACAACTTGGAGCACCCAACTCTTGGGCCCTCACCCTATGAACTTCCAAGTTCACGAGACCCGAATCCTGGATCTCTTCGGCACTTCACCGACTCCGCGATTGCTGCCACCTGTCCTCCTTAGATAGGCAGTTGTGATTCTCTCGCGACTTCGCCACTCACGACTTGGAGCACCCAAATCCTGAGCTCTCACCTTGCAAACCTCCGAGTTCGTGAGATCCCTAGATCTCTGCCACCTGTCCTCTTCAAATGGACGGTCCTGATCTTCTTGCGAATTTGCAATTCCTGAAGTCAAAAGACTTCCTTCTCTAGCTTTTGGTGTCCAAATACCTGATAGAGAAGATATCGTGACACGCGTCCGCTCTCAGACGAATGGCTCAGATTTCCTTGGGACTTCGCTACTCGCGAAGTCAAGATGCTCACCTCTGTGAGTCCCAGTGCCCAAATCTCCGAAATGGATGATTCTGCGACACGCTTCCTCCCACAGATGGATGGCTCAGATCTAATCTTGCCTTTTCACGATTTTTGAGGCCAAGTGCCTGGACTCTCGTCCTCCAGACTCTCAAACACCCGAATGTCGATATCCCGATACAACCCCTTCAGGATTTTCTCTTCTACTTCTCTTTGTGTGAGGTTTAAACCTCATGCAACTCTCGACAGATCCAATGGCTCTCGGCTATTTAGACCAAGATCTGACGGTTTAGACCTGTCTTTCCATTGTACCTTTCCTACACTGCCTGGACATGAATCCATGGTCCATATTCTCTTGGTTGATCGAACGGTAGCTGTTGCTCCTCCTGAGCTTTGGCGCTTTTCTTCCCAGACTTGGAAGAATTTCAAATTCTTAAAGGCCTCGACCTTTGTTCTTCTTTACCTACGAGCTCTTCGACTTGAGTCCTTGCCTGCGCATATAAAAACGTTGTTCCTCCTGAGCTTTGGTCCCGAATCCTTGAAGGATTCTGACTTCTGCACTCCTGCAATGTCTTTTCACCCAAAGTGTTGTCTCTTCTGAGCTTCTCTGAGACTCAGACCTCTAAGGAAAATAATTCCTTCTTTCCTTCTCCCTCATATGGAGAAATACAATGCCCTCCTGGCTATCTCTTGCTCAAGAAACCTCTTGCTGAGTGTTCAGGGTGTTCAACAACCCTGCGAAGATCCCTCAATGGATTCTTCTTCCAAATTTTAGAACTCAAGATATTTCTCTTCCTTTTTGTGCCTATCTGCACACTGTCTCAATGCCCTCCTGGCAGAGTATCAAGAATCCTCAATGATTCTTTCTCCTATCTGAACTCACAACAGAGTTCTTCCTCTGTGCACTCCTTGCACTGGCTCAATTCCCATCTGGCAGATCTTTACAGAACTCCTCATATCTTCTGTCTTCTTCTCTGAACTCACAACAGAGTTCCTCTATGCACTCCCTTGCACCTTCTCAATGCCCAGCTGGCAGAGCTTTACAGAACTCCTCAGAGATTCTGTCTACAACTGTGTGTCTCCATAGCCTCACCTCCTGAGGTGTTCAACAACCTCAAAGGTCTTCCTCCGAGTTAATGACTTCAGCTTCTGTGCCCACCTAGCACGTCTTTGTCTGAATCCGTAGAGTTCAGAAGTGAATCTATGCACTGGTATTTAGAGACCGCAGTACTTTGTCACGCCCTCTTGGAATGAGATCACAAAGAACCTCTCAAGCCTAAAAATCAAAACAACTCCCTGCAAATGTCTAGCATACATCTATAGCATAAACTGAACACACACAGACATTCATTCAATACAGGAAAATATACAGAAAAAACTGTTGTTTGTATTAAATGGAAAATGCCTGTTTTTACAAGGTGTTCATGAGCTCAGACTTTAACAGAGTCTCAGATCTTCTCTTACTCTCCTTCCTAAAAACTATTCCAAAATGAGATCGAAATTGATCTTTTACAAGAGGGGCTCTTCGAGCTCTTCCCTCCAATCTACCTACCCTATTCAATTACATTGAATGGGTTGTCTAGTCCAAAAATCGAATCTAGATCTCAGCCTTCAAAGAATTAAAGGCCTATCTACTCTACGCCTGTGAAAAGCATGACTTCACGGCTCACTAGCCTAAGACATTAAATTACATTCAAATTTAAAATGGAAGACGAGGGTTGCGCCTCTCTTCAGCTTTGAATGCATGCACTGACATGGATGGCTGGCTAATGTGGAGAGATGCTCCTGCATCATACTCCTCAGCTGAAAAATTCATGAGCTCCTACTTATGAGCTTCCTCTCTCAGCTTTGGAAATCCTCCTGGATCCCAAACAAATTTCTGGACCTGTTCATCTGCTCCATTTCCCTGTTGTTGCGCTGTTGCTGCTGCTTCCTTTCTTCTGCTTCTCTGCTCCTCGCTGGCAGTTTCTATTGAGCCTAACATCAGCTCCCTAATCTCCTCGATCACTTCATCCAGCTGCTCCAGTGGCTGGCTCTGTTCATGCAGTCTCCTCAGCTGCAAAAATTTTCTGCAATTGGGCAAATCACTGTGATCTCCCTTGCCATCTTCTTCATCTTCTGTGGCAGATATGTTATACCTATGCATAGAAAGAATGTTTGGACTAAAAAATGGATGCAGAATCCTAGAAATATTTTTTTGCAGACTAGCTACCATGATCCTAGTGCGCATCACAAAAGAGGCTGGGGATCATTTAAAAGGAAGAGAGGATTAACCCTATGTTACAGTTGTAGAAAACCAGGTCGAATGCCTTGGTGGAAGACCTGGTTGTCTCTGTTGCAAATCTTTGGACCATTAAGTATTGTATTTCCCTAGAATGATTGCTAATCTTGAAAGAATGAATCAGAATGAAGAAAACCCTAAGGCATCTCCAGAAATAGTAGAACCCCAGAGATCTTTAAAGAAAAAGAATGCATTGAAGCAAGAATAAGAGACTTTGACATTGACTCTGTCCTTGATGAAGAAACACCATTGAACATTATTCCATAGAGAACTTGGGAAGCTATAGGAAGGCCTGCTATGATCCCTTCATTAAGAGGAATAGGGTTATTCAGAGGGAAACTGGTAAACCTGTGTGGGAGGCTCACTCAGATATCTATGAATGTCAATGGAACTTCGATAGAAGAATATTTTGATATTATCAAGTTTATTGAGGACATCGCCCTGTTTACTATTTTACTTGGAAAACCTTGGATTGAAAGATATCAAGCCAGAAAGAAGGAAGAAGAATAAGTGTTAGAACAACAGAGATAAGTGTTAAAAGATTTCATGACCAGAAGGATCACACAGTTCATTGAAGAATAGGAGAACAGATCAAAGATATTTGACACTAGAAGCCCAGATGTCAAAGCTAGAAGAACAATAGAGGACTCACAGAAGATTGAAGTATCCATCTCATATATATACGAAGTATTGCCCCTGAGTCTTAGGAGAGAATATCAGCAGCGCGAAGTGACTATGTCCAAGGAAAATAAGAATTAGAATGGGAAAAGAACCACTGAGATGAAGCTCATGGGGAAGAAGGCTAGAAAGTTGAATAAGAAGAAGGCTAATATTGAAAGGTTACAACAGGTTCCCAAGGGTACCTCACAGAAGGAAAACTTGCAAAATTTGAACTTCGTCGAGATATCAGAACAACGATATAGGCCACTTCGTCGTGGTGAAGCAATATAGTCGTTAGAGGCTGATATATCCGTTCGACTACCGCTCCGAAAGGATCTAAAAGAATTGATGGCTCATAACCATACCATCATACCATGCCATAATGGATGGAACACAAATTAATGGGGCTCATACCCGTTGCAAATAAAACCGTTACCAAGATCACCTATTTATCTCATTGCGCCATGCCCTAAGAACACTTTTTCCAAATGAGAATTTGAAGCCCATAGACTAGCAAGTGTATACAATGATCATCACACCCTCGTTGTTCATTCCTTAGTAGTGTCTGAGATCATTGTGACCCCGATAATTTATCCCGAGCACGTATGTCTGAAGAGCTTAGCGCACTTGAAGAATCTGTGAAGGAAGTACTCGTTGATATCAAGACCAATAAAGTCATGTCGAAAAGAAGGATGTCTGCAGGTGTGCAAGCATCATCAACAGGAGGATTCTAAGCTTCTCCATCAACTACTCATGGAGAAAGAACTTCCAGAACCATGACAAATGCAAGAACGAAGCACAGAGACGACATTGCGAATGGAAAGCTAATTTCAAGCATTATACCTACCTACCTACCCCCTCTAAGTGGTTCCATAAACCAAGACAATGTTCCCAAATATTTTTACTATGCTTTGGTCACGACGTACCTCCCGAAAGAGATACTCACAGTTCGAGCTGACTAGGATTAGCTCGCAGCATTGAAGTTCAGTGACTTCAACCTTGGCGACAAGAAGGCTTACAACATGCTTGCCCCACACAAGTATCTGACCAGGACTGAAGGCCAGAATTCAAATATTATCCCATAGCCATGGACCCATAACCTCGCATAGTCCACACTGCTCAATGTGATGAAGATATCGCACTTCGACCGTCACTAGGAAGTAAATGCATGCGTGAAATTGTTGTTATCTTTCTACCACAGAGGTTACTTATGCTTGAACCATCACATCACTGTCGATCCGACCTTGATCAATCAGATCACATGGCTGAGCATGCAGGGCCCTGACCCACAGGATTTTTACCCTGGAAAGACCTCAGACCGAGCATTAGCGTAGAGAATAAAAGAGACTTATGGCGATGTCAAGAAGGGCACACAAGGTTATAAGGTAACCTCTATCCAGCATGATGCAGTGCGCCTCACATGTCAGTTAATCGTAGGAAATATAGTTCAGAAGAAACGACCCACCCAAGTGACTGGATTCTTAGTTGACCTCATAGGGAAGTGCGCGGAGGGGATACAGATGAATTGGGTGAAGTACCTTGTAAACCAACTAGAGATTGATTTCAGAGAAGTGAAATACCAAGGGAATGAGTTCCACTTTAGTTGGCTTCTCATCCTAATCGCATTCATTGCATGGGAAATGCTGGAAGGTGCAACCTTCCCCAACATCGAGCCCTTCGAACCTCTAGCTGCGAAGTTTTGTACGCTATGGTACTCCAATGATATGAAAAAGAAGTGGAAATCCAATGTCGTCTTCCATACTTACTACAACCAGTTGAAACAAGCCATCCAGTCCGAGCCTCGGATTACCCTGAATACCCTCCACAGGTTTCGATCCTTAATGAAGTTCAGCGCGGACTACCACTTGATTTATATAACAGTGTGTGTTGATGAGCACAAGCAGGAGTTGAAGTCATATTACAAGCTAAAAAAGGAAGACTTAGAGGAAATCACTAAGGAATGGTTGGCGAACCTTCTTATTCCAACCAACCCTGCAGAGTTTTCCGATGTAGATAGCCCAGAATTTGTGTAGGATACACTCGGACCAAGCAAGACGAAGAAGCCTGAACAGATTCATGATGTAGACAGTACATTTGTGAGGACTTCATTCATTTCACTAGACAAAGGGGGTGATGGTGAAGAGATCGAAGGTGAAAAAATTGAACAAGAGAAAGGTGAAGTACCACCTCCTAAGGACGAAGAAGACTCGTCAAAGAAATGAAAGGTTTCACCTGCAAAATATTCCTCCTGGAAGAAACCTAGAACCCATGTAACCAAGATGCGGACTACCCTCACATTGGATGATTTTAATTTCATCATTACAGCTGTGAACGATGCTTCACAAGAGGTATTAGAGAAGTAGGAGGTGAAGCAGGAGAAGATGTATAATCGTATTGAGGTTGAACTCCAAGGAGTGTAGCAGGCACTCCATTCTAGCCGCGCAATCTCCACTGCACCTCTGACAGCAAGAACAGTAGAACCATGAGATGAACCAACCCAATTGCACCAGATCACTGATAAAGTTGAAGCTCACCTTTGACGAGCTTAGGAAGAGACAACACAAGCCATCCAATATTTGACATAGGTACAGGGAGTACTTGTCGAGCAGTGCAGTACTGTCGAATGAGAAAAACTTACTCTTCAAGCACAGTGGGACAAAGAGAAAGTAGAGATACAACAGAGCAAGGAGCAGTTGATCACGAAGCAGATAGAAGTAAAGGAATTGGTCAACAGAGAACTTCGCTCTGTGACCATCATGGAAGTGAGAGATGAAGAACGAATTCCACAGTAGGTGGCATAGCTTGAAGAAGTGATCCAACAACTGCAGCAACGCATCACAGATCTATAACTTCACATTGTGCCCGAGACTCCTCAAGAAATCAGAGACCTAAGAGAGGCAACTTCTCATAGCGCAGTTGGAAAAATAAAATCCATTTTCTTAGAGTGCAAGCAGTTGAGCTCTAGGAGCGCTCAGACTTATGAAAACCTCATGGAGAATCCAAAGTTACAAGCGTTGGAGTTGCAGCTCCAAGAAGCAAACCAACATGTAGATACGTTACAGGCCCAGCTAAAGGTCTTGTCACCAGTCAAAAGGATGAAGAGGTTTCCAGAGTAATGCATGGTCCAACAACAGATCCACACGATCCAAACCAAAGTGATGGAAGTCTCTCAACAACTTCAACCAGTGAAAGAGAAGGCATGCCAACTGTTCACTGAAGTTGAAAGCTAAGGAGTAGAACTTGAACAAGTTGTGATTGTATCAGAACAACGCCTAGAAGGACCAGTCAATGATGCACTCATTCAGGAGTTCAATGAGCAAGAGGCAATAGCATTGCAAGAGGTTGAAGCATCTCGAGCCAAGATCGAGGCATTCGAGGCAGAATTTCTTAGACCAGAGTCACTCGGGACAAGTCACAGGTGAGTGTTGGGGGCCTATTGGCACCTTCACCAAGTTTTGAAGTTAATTGGTCATATTTGATCATTTTTGGGACTTGGACAAACTATCGAAGATGGAGCGCCAGACAAAGTAGATATCAAAGGATCTGGGCCTACTTTCAGGGCCCTTTTTGGGTTTTGGGACAATGAAATGGGAAAGGGAAGTCGGCCCATGGGTTTACCCATGTTTAGGCCCACTTTTGTAATGTATAAATAAACATCTAGGCATATAGAAGAGGAGGGTTGTATTTTATCTGTGTGATATAGGCTAAGAGCCAAGAAGGGATCTATGCGATCAAGAGTTTTGTGCATTCTGTATAGACTTGTAGAGCTTAGTGCAAGTCCCTGTGTGAAGATATAGAAGGTTGTGTGTTGAAAGGAAAGGAAGAAGGATCTAGCGAGCTACGTAGATATTTTGTCCTTTGTGAAGTAAGGGTTTCTATGGCTTTGTTCTTGTAAGCGATTGGCCAATGATAATAAAGAATAAGAGTTGGTGGATGTAGCCCCAGGGTCGGGGTGAACCACGTAAATCTGTGTGTTATGCTTTGTGCCTTGACTTGTTGTGCTTATCTCTACTTTTTCTTAGTGCTTCGATATATTTAGATGGATATATTTATGCTTTGTTCTTATTAGATGTGTATGAATAGTGAATATCATATGTATGAAGATGCTTAGTGTTGATATATTGAATCTAATCTGTTTTACTATTACTAAGTACTAAGATACCTTCGATCTAAGTGAATGTTGTGATGCTCTGTACTATCTATGAAGTATAATAAGGACTGAATATTGATGAATGGTCGATGCTAAGTGCTCTATAAGCAATATGATCACATATCTATGTCCCAACTAAGGTTGCAGACACCTGAGTCTTGCAACCACCCCTGCCTCTACCTCGGGTGAGACTTCATTTGCTTCACAGGTGTTTCCAAAAGGGTTGGTAGTTAGGGTTTTGTTGGTGCGCTCTTATAGTGTTGAACCCTGGGTCTACCCCTATGCCAACAATGACTATCAATATCCCATTAAAGGGGTAGGAGAAGCCTGCTATAGGTTGGATTTTGTGAAGCCTATGAAGATGAAAGATGTTTTGTATGTACCTGGTTTGAAGAAGAATCTCCTTTCTATCTCAGCACTTGATAAGAAAGGATTCATAGTTTCTTTCATTGATGGTGAATTTCTTATGTGGCTAAGAGGAAATTATATTGATGATGCTATTGTGATTGGTATTCAAGAAGGAGTTCTATACAAATTAAAGGGACACTCAGATTCAACATTAGTTCATAGTATAGTAAATCCAAGTGAGATATGGCATAAAATACTTGCTCACTTACATTAAAAATCATTATCGATCATGAGCAAGATGGTGACAATTTTTATAGAGATTCAGGTGAATCATGATGGTATATGCAAGGGATGTGCACAAGGAAAGAACATGAAGAGTTCATTTCGAAGAAGTGATAGAAAAGACAAAGGAGTTTTGGACATCATGCACTTAGACGTGTGTGTACCTATGAAAACCACTTCAATTAGTGGGTATGTATATTATGTTTCATTTATTAATGATTTCTCATGCAAAAATTGGATTTATTTCTTGAAAAAAAAAAGTGACGTATTCAACAAGTTCAAGGAATTCAAATCCATTGTAGAAAATATTTATGAAAATAAGATAAGTGTTTTAAGGTTATATAATGGAGGATAATTCACATCAGATGACTTCAAATCATTTTGTAGAGAATTTGGGATTAAGAGGGAGCTCACTACTCCCTACAATAATTTATGGTGTGGAAGAAATAAAGAATTGAACGATAATGGAAGAAGTAAAGACTATGATTCATGATCAAGATTTACCGATGCATTTATGTGAAGAAGAAGCCAATACTATTGTATATGTGCAAAACATAAGTCTTCATTGTATACTTGGGAACAAGAAAACAAAAGAAATATTTACAAGAGAAAATCTTAAGGTCATCCACCTTAGAATATTTGGCTGTCCAGTATATGTGTATATTCCCAAGGATAAGAGATCGAAGTTGGATCCTTTAGGAAATAAGGGTATATTTGTTGGATAGAGTGAGACATTGAAGGAATATAGAGTCTACATCCCTGGTAACAGACATATTGATACTAGAATAGATGTTACCTTCGATGAGGATGCAACCTTTAGTAGATCAAGGTAGAATCATAAAGATGATATCCATGATGAGGAGCATGAAGCTCCTATAATTACAGATACATATATAGTTAATGATGTTGTACCAGATGAGTATGTTCTAGAATATCATGATATGGTAGAACGATAGAGACCTACAGATCCACCCCAAGATATGATTACAAATAAGAGAAGACCAGCTTGGGCTTGAGAGATTATTCAATATGAAAAGAAGTATGGTTCTCCAGATAGAACTTTTTGAGAAAGTAAGAAACCGCAACCATATTCTAGTTACATGGAATTGCTAAGTGATATCATTGATGCAAATTATACCTTCTATGAAGAGGTTGTAGAGAAGAAAGTATGGAAGGATGCCATGATTGAGGAGTACCAGTCGATTATGAAGAATGGTGTTTGGGATGTGGTTCCGAGACCAAAAGAGAAGACAATGGTGAGTTCAAAGTGGATCTACAAGACAAAGTATTCAACTTATGGAAATATCGAGAAATATAAGGCAAGGTTTGTGGCTCATGGTTTCTCCTAGAAAGAAAAAATAGATTATGAGGAGACATTTTCTCTTATGGAAATATACACTTCGATTAGAGCTATACTTGCTATATCTGTAGTAATTAAATGGACGCTACACCAGATGGACATGAAGACATATTTTATGAGTGATGTAGTAGAAGAGGAAGTGTACGTGGAGAAACCACATGGTTTTGAGACACATGATAGGAAGACACATGTGTGCAGGTTAAAGAAATCCTTTTATGGATTGAAGCAAGCACCTAGGGCATGGTACAGTATAATTGACAGCTTCTTGATGAGCTTGGGATTTACCAAGAGTAAAGTAGATTCCAACATTTTCTACAAGGTTGTGGATCAGGGACCAGTGATATTGTTGTTATATGTGGATGGCCTATTTCTAATAGGGGACAATAATCTCATCACTGAATGTAAGAGGAAGCTTTTTGTAGAGTTTGAGATGAAATACCTAGATATGATGCATTATTTCTTAGGTATAAAGGTATGGTAGAAGCCAGATGAGATTTTCCTTAACCAAGGAAAATATGTTGTAGAAATCCTGAAGAGATTCGGGATGATGGATTGTAAATCCATGACTACACCGATGGTGACAAACATGAAGTTATTGAGTGACACATATTCAGAGATAGTGGATACCACAATGTATAGAAAGCTAATTGGTTTGTTTTTGTGTTTGATGAACACAAGGCCAGATATATGTTTTGCGGTAAACACATTGAGTCAGTATAAGGTTGAACCGAGACAGGTTCACTTGATGGTGGAAAAAATGCATTGAGGTACCTCAAAGGTATAATGGACTATGGACTTAGGTATGTTTTGGATCATGAGATAATACTACAAGGATATGTTGATTCATATTGGTCTGGCAGTGTCATAGATCAAAAGAGTACATTAGGATGTTTCTTTATTCCAAGACCAGTTATCATATCGTGGCCCAACAGGAAGCAGACTAGTGTGGCACTCATACAACCGAGGTAGAATGCATAGCATTATGTTCAACTAGTAGTGAAGTTGTGTGGATTCAAAAATTGCTTGTAGGACTGTTGGATCTTGAGTTGGACGTGACTTGTATCTTCTATGACAACCAGAGTTGCATAAAGTTGTCAGAGAACCCAGTATTTCATGAAAGGTCAAATAATATCGAGATAAAGTATCATTATATCTGAGACATGGTACAAAAGGGAGCAGTGAAGCTCTAATATGTTGCTACATACAACAAGGTAGAAGATGTGTTGACCAAGCCTCTGTAAAAAGAGTACTTAAGGAATAAGATTGGCATGGTCCAGAAGGACTTCCCTTGTAAGAGGGAGTGATGAGTTACAAATGTTATTCTAGGGGTAGTAGCATTCATATTGTGGCAGCAACGGGTAGTCATTCATGAGCACATTACTGGGTGTGGCACCAATCAACATGAACTCACACATGGTCAACAACATGTCGAGCCTTCACAGATGGAAGATGCCCAACTTTCAAGCTAGAGGGACAACCTGAGTGGGTTGGAGGTGTTCCTAGACTTGGGATATATGGGTATTGTGTGCACACTAGATCACCTAATCCTAGTGGTTATATTCCTAGTCATTATGTACTAGATGCCTAGTGTCCCAACCAGAAGGGCTAGCCACAGGGCTAGTTGTCTATATTTTGTGTGAGTTGGATAGTTGTGATATAGTTTCCTAGTTTTGTGTGAGCTAGATGCTTATTTCTATGTGATATCGATGAAGTCATGTAATGACATAAGGTCCGAAAGGACACCGCGAACCATAAGGTATGAAAGGATGACAAGGTTGTTCCCACTAGAGAGATACTACATATGATGATGAGACCCTAGATGCATTGAAATGATGTATAGACTCATCATATATATTGTGTGTATATGTTGATGATACTTGTTACATAATCTGTGATATCATGGGATAACCTGTATGGCTATGGTGGTGCTACTTGTAGACTAGTTTGAAATACCATGTGATTGGTGATAGTCTTGTACATGTCATGTATGGATGTGATTGAGACTACTATATGATGAACATCATGGATAATACCTTCCTAGCTAAGAGGGAGTGTTGATTGTTTGGTAGTTGTGGGAGGTATTAACCTCTAGGAAAACCTTTGTGCTTAGAGAAAAAGATTTTGGAAGAAAGAGAACCATTAAATAGATGTGGAAATACCCTAGAATATAATTCAGCCCAAGGAGAATAATAATAAATAATTAGAAGGATCCATAAAGAGAAGTTGAACCCACATGAAAAGTCACTTGGATATACTAGTATATAAATAGGTAAGGGGATACCTCATTGACACACTCTCACTCACTCTTCAATCAATGTGCAATTCTAGAAGGAGCAACAATTGAGGCAATTCAGTGAAGGGAAGAAAGAGGCACAAGTCTGAGGAATGTGACACAACAACTATAGTGGTGAAGTCTCTCATTTCTCGGTCTTTATGGTATCTCTCTCTTGTGCGCTTCTCTTGGTAACTATACGCTCTCTTGGTATTGTGTTGTTGTTTCATTTGTGTTAGTATTTTTGGCTAGGGATTTATCTATTATTTCAATATAGGACTTGCTTCATGTACAAAATATATCTAAGAAAAGGGTTGTTGTGCTCGGGGGTGGAATCTGTAAGTGCCTATGGTGTAACATTGTCTATGGTGAAACGATCATACCAAAATTTCAACAACTTAAAAGGTTGATACATTTATATTTTATGTCTTTGATTAGGATGGTGCACAAAACGTCCTTGTCTAGTTTACTCTGTTTGAACCTTTGCAAAATCTATTGTAACCTCTCCACTTAGTTTTCCATACTCTCTTTCTCCTTTTGTGTCATCTTAAATATTTATTAACAAATTTCCTTCACCTAGTATTAGTATTGATATATTTTTAGAAAACATTTCTTCATGTCATCCCATGTATAGATATCTACCCACCAAGTCTCATGAACCAATATAGTCCTGCATTATTTAAGTTCAAAAGAAAGAAATTCATCTTCTTAGCATATATTTCATAGTCATAACTTCTACAAAGGATTTGAAACTCAAAAAAGAAGGTATATATGTCTTCATTGAACATACCATTAAAATTAGGTAGAGTTGATGGAGAAATATTCTTCACAAGGGCATCATATTTAGGGTCTCTGATTGGAAGCTCAAAAATGATGGTGTTTCCCTAGTTAGAACCAACCCTTTTCATTTTTCCATGAATCTTAGAATAGTATCCACCAATGGTGATGTTTATGATTCTCTTGACTCTAGAGAATAAATTAATTCTTTTGAATAAGGTGGTTCGTGAAGTATATTATGTTGTGAGTTTGAATTCGAATCAGGTTATTCACTAATCATCTATTTTGTATATACAATTCCTTTAGTGGGAGGATCAAAATCTACCTCTACTATAGAATAATTTTTTGGCATTGATTGAAGAGTATAATTCCTCCTATGAACTTATCGAATATGGACTCTTGTCCTCAAGCTTCCTCCCAATGAAGTTCTACCTATAAATTGGTTAGTACCTTGGTTGGCTCTTACCCCACCATGCGCTGATTCTCTTGGTTTTCAAGTTATAATAATGGATCTCTATGCTTGTAACTAATATTAAAAAGATTGTGTTGTAACCCAAAATATGTTTTTGTCATAGGCGCAAAATGTTCTCTTGAAATATGATGTTGTCTCTGATTTATACTAAACTTGTCTTGATCTTTCCTATTTTATCCATTCCTCTTTTTAAAATATGTAATATCATTTTTCGTATTGATGTTTTAAGTTGAAAGGATAGGCTACACCTCCATATTTTATACCTTGGAACCTATCCTTTTAACACACTCTTAAAAAATGCCTATGTTAAATTGTGTTCTTACATAACCATAACTTTGAATGCCTTTCCAACTCTAAACAATCCATCCAATGAAAATTTCAAAGTTGTAATTTAGATATATCCATACCATATAATATTTATGAACTTTGATTATATTACCAACAAGGGAAAGCTACATAGCAGCTAGTCCCTGCCATAAATTTAAATAACGGTGAACATAGAACAAGGATTATTATAATCACAAACAAAATTGTCAATAAAAAAACCACCCCTTGTTGCAACATTGGGATATGTATTGGTCAATTGGGCACAATGATGAAACAAATCCAATGCCATCTAACTAGTATTCCCGTCTACAAGCATGGAATCTATTGATTGTGTGTAACTTCCACAGAAAAATAGTTGGACTACATATAGATTAGGGTTGTGCCTAGGTTTGACTGATTAAGTGTTGAACAATGACTAAATATTATTATATAACTCTACAAATAAATATTTAGCATGAACAATTGGTTTTGGATGCTCATTTATATCACATGGTTTGTGTATAATGCCTAATAATGTCCAACAATACATACGATGACTGGTGTAAAATAAAAAGGTAGATCATTTGTATAATATTGTTTGATTACTTAAATATATAAATAATGTTTTCTTCAGTTTGAATTTATATTAGAATACTTTGGTCGAGTGTTTAACATTTCCCCACTTCAACTTTGCATCATATCAGATATCCATTGGAAGGCGTGTAGCGACCACTTCACAGAACGTCGTATATAAACAATGCCATGCATCCATTTCCACTCACTGGAGTGTTGTTGATGGGATAGAGGTTTCAAAGAATATTTTAAGTGGAACTTTTGGTCGAACTACCATTATTTCTCTAATGTAAATTTGGAAATTTTGAACATTTTTCATTTATAAAAACTGACAAATTGAATAACACTATCTCCTTTCTCCATGAGTGTGTCGAGTATCAACTAGACGGTTATCAACAAATCTAACATAAACATTGAAATTTCTATCAAAATAAATAGAAGGTGATGCTCCATAAGCATATAATCCACCGACCTGATAATTAACGATCGATTTTGTGGCTTCAACGAGTACTTATTTCTGTGTGAGACAAAGTTTCCACTATATAGATAATTCACTATATTATTATAATATTTATTAAATTCCATGGTTACTAATGGATATCATTAAAAAACAAATCAAACATGAAATTATTTCTATTGTCATGAATAATGTTCTAGGAATTTAAAATTAGTGGAGGAATCACTGTTTTCTAGCAAAACTAATTTCATAGAAATATAGTTTGTGAAGTTCAAAAGATATAGTTTTTTGTGTCATGTCTTTCCTAGAGCGTTGCTCTCAACAACATTTTTACTTTCAAAATTTTTCCCTATTATAAAGCTGGTTTATATAGAGGGAATTTTTTTGAAAACAAAAGGACAACTAGTGGTAATTGATAATTGTACTAAGCATCCAACAATCAAAATGAAAAATTAAATTGAAATTGATTGTTGTGGTCAACAAAAATGAGCATTTTTTTATATGACATACAAATTTATTTTTATTACAGTGTTTTATGAATAAGACATATACACTCAATTTATTTTTAATTTAATTTAATTTAATTTAATAATTTTATTTTATTTTATTTTACTCTAATTATTATAAATTTCTAGCATACCAAGTGCATAGTTTGTCATGTCAATACAATTGTGCACTAACATATTTAAAATACTTTTGACAACCTTTGGTAAAAAAAGAGGCCCACCCATCACCTGAGCCATATTTTCTATCCTCTAACTAAAGTAGAGAAAGATACATTAATATGACACGTCCAAAGAAATGCTTTAATTATTTTGAAAATGTGACACATTCTTGGTTTATGGTCATTTGGAAAGATTGTTGTTAATAGCTCGGGTTGTGTTGCGACTGTTTGGAAATACTGTTGCTAGTAGCTTTGGCTAGGAAGAAGCCTTGAATTAAAAGTTGTCTCCAAACCTAGGAGTGAGTGTCGTTACTTAGGATGCAACCTTAAAAATGGTGCAAAGTTTGTGCATTAATTTTCTTGAAGAGATTAATGACCACTTATGATGCTATGCATTCTTCGAGCTCTAAATTCGTTTAAAACAGTGAATTTTACCTTTGATTTTTTTGTTGGATATGGAAATAGGTCAATAGGAGGATAAAAACCATAAGCTACTGTTATTTCTCTAGCTATCTTTGTGTATGTTGTAGTAGTTTTTTCTTTTGTTACTAACAGTCAAAGGGCTACAAGTGGGCTCGGCCCAACACTGTAGGTGTGCCAATGGAGGGTGAGTAGGAAAAATCCCCATTCCTTCCTTTCCTTCCTTGGATTCATGGGAGAAAAAAGGAAATAGATATATTTTTTTATAGCAACCTCCCACCAAAGAGACTTCACAAGCCTTTGTACCAACAAAATCTGCTAGAAAGCATATAGAAAAAATTGAAGGTTTGGAATTAAGAGGAGTAACCCCCACTTCTTGGATCTTTTCCACTCAGATTATCCTTGCTTAGGAAGGCCGGTACTCAACCTAGATTGGGGTGACATTAAATCAATCAGGTAATATGAGGTGAAAGCAACAACACNTTGAAGGTTTGGAATTAAGAGGAGTAACCCCCACTTCTTGGATCTTTTCCACTCAGATTATCCTTGCTTAGGAAGGCCGGTACTCAACCTAGATTGGGGTGACATTAAATCAATCAGGTAATATGAGGTGAAAGCAACAACACATGAACCCACCCACGACACTTGGTCCTCTAGATTGAAAAGATGAGATGATAAAAAAATCCCCCTTAATCTTGTTGAGTGTTGATGAGATTCAAGCATGTTTTGAGTGCAAAGAATAAGAAAAGGATTGATCCGAGAGTGATATCGAGCAAGGATGATTTTAGGGGCTAAATTTCGCTCATGGGCTAATTTTCCATGGTTTTTCCCAAAAAAAGATTCACTATTCTAAAATTGATTTGCCCAAATTCTATAGGATAAAATTATTTTACCTAAAAAATCGCGAAAATTTTATACAAACTATATAAATCCTTATAAATTTGAATATTTTTACAAAAATATCGCCAACATTTTATACTTGGCATATGAATGATTAGTAAGATTCGCCAAGGTTTCTACATTTTAAAATAATTTTTCATCCTTAAAATCATCCCTAATATCGAGTCATTAGTGTTCTGCTCCATCCAACAAACTCTTTCTACGAAGAGACCTAGCCACCAACTCATCGATGATTAGATCAATATCTCTATTGCTAAGAAATGAGATAGTTGATTTCTCCATCTTCAAACCATATCACTTTTTAACCAAGATTATGGTTTCTTGATTCAACATGGATAGGCGCTTCAGGAAAACAATATTTCTTGTTCCAAGAATTCCTTCTCTCCCTACCACGAAATCTATTTTGAATAGGAAGAACTAGGATGTTCTTGCTTTTTCAATTGAACTCCCCCCATCCACCCCGACCCACCCTTCTTCTAGTTCCCAGGAAATAGAGGAGTTCATCATTATTGTGTATTAGTATGACTAGGAAAAGAGGACATTATCTCCACTCCTTCATGAAGTTGAACCCAAATTGCATCTACAAAGGTACTTAATTGAGAGCATTGGATCATCATTGGGAAACTTGTTCAGGGTTGGTTATGATGGCATGTGTTTAGCTCAAGATGAAATTGACAGAAACTGCTAAGAGTGCCTATATAAGGGTTTAGGGGAGATGAGGGTCTCCCAAAGTTTTGGGTGTGGAGATTTGGACAGGTTGGACAACTGAGGAAAAGGAATCTTTGAAAGTTTGGGATGTGAGATATTTTGGGTTTTCTTTAATGTCCAGGCTTTCTCTCAAAATGGAAATCTCAGCTTCATTTTCATGTAAATGACTAATTGGATTGTGACTTAAGATCCCTCTAACGTGGAATACGTTATGAAGAAAAGGTTCCATAACTTCATAAGGGGAGACTACTACAGGAAAGTCTCTCAGGACCTTTTCAGTGAGATCAAATGTTTTGTTCAAGATGGAGAGACCTGGAGGTGGCTGAGGAATAACATGTTTATTTTATTTTCCTCCACAAGATTCCAAAACAACGTTACTTAGATGACATTCATGTTGGTGTATTAGAGGGTTCTTCCATCGTTCCAGTGTGTAGCGAGAGAGGGAATTTCCCTTGACCTGGAAGAAATTTTCCATCATTACACCTTCAAAAAAGTCTCTCTTTTCTTTCTCGAATTCAACTTGGCTCTTTGGCCCTTGACCTACCTCCTATTCCTTTCACGGAGGCATTTGATCGATCCATTTAGACTTCCATGTGCCAGTTTCTTGTGTCAGTTCTTTACTGGAAGACATTGAGGTTTATGAATTTGGGGACAAAGCAACAGATGCATAAGTATCAAAGAGTCATGTATAAATGATTGAAAAATATTGCCATGGGATCCAACAATCATTTCTCTCAAAGATCATGGAAGACTTTGTAACATCCCACTCTTGCGAGCACATGTTATTGACTTATTCTTTGAGGACACTTGCGTGCAAGTGATTCGGTTTTAGTATATGGTTGTGTGTTTGTTTATGGATTCTCATGATGATGTTGATGGATTATGATGTTATGTTATTGTATTTCTATGTATTGATGGATGTTATTGACGAGTTTCCCCTGAGTGTGCAGGAAACTTGATAGATTGAGGATGATGATGGCGTCAATGGACCTCCTTGGACTCTGGATTGAGTCAGGGAGTGGATTGTATTGGTTTGAGTATTTCATTTATGCGTATGTGACATATGATCAGGTATATTATGATGTTGTTTATGGATCATTGAAAATGTTTCGTTGATGGATGCAGGATGATGATTTCTGGCTAATCCAAATCACATAAGGAGTAAAGGGTCCATGCATAACAACCAAATATTGAGGGAGAGGTGTGGCAACAACCCTTCCACATCCTACTAGGACTCCCATCATGGCTCGAATTGTAGGTTAACGATTACCTAGTTCGATAGATCCACGATGTCGTGAGGGCATACTGAGACAGTCACTCACGAAGTTTCTAAGGGGTGCACAATAAGGCAGGGTCTTTATTCCTTAGAGGCCCTTAATCTCTCACAAGGTCCCTTGAATGGACTATTGACTCTAAGGGTTGGACAACTACCAAAACTAGTTAAAGGTGAGTGTCACCCTTGGAGCATGTGGTGCATCTTCAAGAGAACGTCGCATAATTAAAATTTGAATCAAAGGAGAGTGGCATGCTTGGAGCATAGAGTGCATCTTGAAGAGAACATCGCAGTGTTTAAAAAAAAATGAGTCAATAAATCTAGGTGGCCTAGAAAACTTGAGCGAATGTTAAACCTTATTAAATCTTGAGCACATGTTGAATTAATTAATTGATTAATTAATTAACTAAAGAATGATTTTATTAAGCATAATTCCTAAAGGTCTAGGCATTTGCAATTAAAGATTTAACTAAGCCTAAGTCTAAGATTAGTGAGAAGACTAAAAAAAATAATTTCATAAATTAAATAATGAGAGGTGAAGTAAATCAATTTAAGGAATCAATAAAAAAATAAAACAAATCTAAAGAGTGATTTAATACACCTTGAGAAAATAAATACCAAATTAGAAATTAAAACAAGAAAAAAATAAAGCGTACAAGAAGGGGTAAGAATAGAAAGGTATCTACAGTCTAGTTTAACTAGAGAACATTATTATTTTAACTCAACTCTGTTTTACAAAGGGGTTAGTCATAAATGGGAAATAAAGGGAATAAAGGGACAACTAGGAGCGATTTAGGAGCGCCTTTAGGATGGGTGAGGGAATTTGACATTTAATTAAATTAAATGGTGGATTTATTGGTGCAACTAAGGGAATGGGTGACAAGTGTATCGGGGAATAATTCATAATTAAATTAAAAAAAAATGAATTGAATGTGCAAATGGCAAGTTGTCACTAAGAATTTTTTTATTAAACAAATGGCTGAGAGGAGGAATGGGGGAGACTGGTTATGAGTAAGGTTATGCTGCAAAACTTATGATTGGTTTACTTGTGAGAGTTGGGATACCCAACTTGAGAGAAAGTGGTAGCTCTACCTTGGGAAGCGAGCTGGGAGCTGGAATATTCTAGTTGTGTTTGTATGTGGCTCCTTTGCAGCTTAGGGGGCTAAGGGGGAAGAAGAGTACCCATAACGTTGGTTGCGAGATACCCGTGAAATATCCACAGTTAGCAAGTGAGGAGCTAAACGAAGCGCAAGCACAAGAGAACATCTTCGAACCCTCTACTTCAGTCACGTCACAGTACTATAGTACTTATGTTGAGAATGTAAAATTGTGTTAAATTTTTGTGTGCTGCATTTCTTTTAAAATAAGTATGGATTCCTGAAACCCTTCTTGATGGTCATCATTAACTATAGAAATATTACAATACTTATTATTTTTTAAGCTTAAGGAATTCTCCCAGCAATATGAGTCCCCAGGCGTTTATTTTCCCTTTATGACTCTACGATTGTTTTTCTTTGAAAGTAACGTGTGTGTTGAAAAAGAAAGCCTCCTTTCATTTACCTGGAAAAACATTCATAAAAAATTGTGTTTTATGCAACGATTAGATTGGATCTCTCTCATCCTTGTATTTACTCTTCGTTTTTCTTATGTCTAGACTTACCAATAATTTTCCTTCTTGGCGAATTGTTGGATACACGCAGGAATCCCTTACTTACCTGCATTTTCCCTTGATCTCATTTGTGATTTAGAACCACTGTGAACAATTCATTGCCCAACGATTGTCTTGTACCCTTTGCGTTTTCGGTTGGGAGGAGTACAAGCACTGTAAACAATTCATTTCCCAACGAATTGTATTTTATTCCGTGTGTTTTTGTAGCGAGCCTAAGCTCTGTGCCACCCTTCTTTGCTCAACTATTTTTACAGTAAATCTTTGTGTTTATTTAGTTCACATTCCCAACGATTTTTTCCTCAATTGCTCTGCGTTTTACAAAGCATTAACTACGATTTTGAAGGATTTATCACCCCAACAACTACACATAAAGACCCCTTAATTTTTCAATGCATCCTCTATGATTTTTGATGGATTTATCACCTATGCGCCTTCACATTTGTGCCCAGTGACTAGCTTCATTTTTCCTCTGCGTTTCATTTCCTGAGTAATCTTTGCGATTTTCCCTGTATTTGTCTGCGATTTTGGCATGAAAATATGCCATGCGTGTGGGAGAAAGCATCTATGTCATTTACCCTGTGTTGCTCTGCAATTTTGGAATGAAAATATGACATGCGTGTGGGATAAAGCACCTCTGTGATTTGACCTGTGTTGCTCTACCATTTGACATGAGAAGATTCCATGCGGGTGGGGAAATACACCTCTCTGATTTACCCTGTGATGCTTTGCGTTTTTGGCATCAGAAGATTGCATGCGTGTGGGGGTAATACACCTTTCTTTTTACCCTTTCTTTCTCTTCTTTTTATCAAAGAAACCGCTCAGCGCACTTGTGAATTTTCCCCTTGATCCTTCCCTTGAAATCTCTACCTTTGGTAAGTCCCAAGTTGCGCAGCATTATGCATCTAACCAACGCCTTCACTCAGATTAGAAAGGGCTGGAAACCCATGGACATATTATAGTTCTTAAGAAAATTTTGAATGCATGTCATCATTATTGCAGTAGCATTCTATAATGTTATAGCATTATTTAGATCGCCTCTTTTAACGTCTTAATTGTTGTTTTTAATATGAGCGTAATGTTGTCTTTTTATAAGCAAGTATTGTAACAATATTTTAGAATATTATAGTCCAGCATTACAGTGTATAATATTACAGTCATATTTATAAGTGAATTTTTGTATTGGTATCCCTTAGGTGAGGGGGAATATTGGCATTGATTACCACTCGGATGAGGTTAGGCTCACTTTCCGCTCTCAGATCAATGGGAGCTATTATCTGAATTGTGTGTGCATTTACCCATGAATTGTGTGTGCATTTACCCATTTAATTGCTAAGCGAAACCTTTTTATTTTGTTATCATCAATTTATTTTTGGGCGATGTTGACTTATGTAAACTGTAGTTGGACTAGGTGGTTTTGTGTCATTCAATTGATATGTTTCTTTATAGTTGGCAAGTGGTCGAAAGATATTGTAGGTGGCGATTGCATCGGGTACTTGATGTAGGTTATGTAATATAATTTTTGTGTGCCTTGAATTTAACGTTGTTGATGTATGATCGATTAATTACGCCGAAAGACGTATACCTATTGGAGATGGGTATAATTAATGATCTTTTAATCTTAAATTCTAATCTGATGGTCATGCATTGAAGATGTTGGCATATTCTTCGTCGTCCTCCAAAATCAATGAGTCAGATTTATTGTTGATAACTTCTTTGCATTTATAAATGCATCTGTTAACCTGTTTACTTTTTAACATTTACCTAATCATATTAAGAAATTACTGTAACATCATATGATTGCCACGTTTAAATGATTAACTTTTGGAATTCTTCAACTGTCCCTGTGTGGCTGAGATGTGGAGGGTTTGTTTTCTATGTGGGATTTAGCCACTAATTGTTGGATGGGTTGGGAAGTTCGCAATTTCTTCATGCATGGGCCTGGCATTTTCACTGGTTTTTTTTCAACGGGAGAATTTTTTTTATCGGTCGTTCGACATTCACCAGCCGCGAGTTAGCGGCTTTGCTAGTAACTATTACTATGGCCCCATTAAATAGTGTTGACAATGATATATTAATCATTTATAATCTCTTACGCCATTTAAAAACGTGTTGATTACTCTTACGCTTTTAGACTAATAATGACATGATTACTATTGCACTTTTGGAATGATGAATGACATATGATTTATTAAGCATTTATCATTTCGTGTACCAGTTAAAAGTAATATTATTACCTTGCACCATGGATTGTGTTGTGATTAAATAATTATATAGAGTGCATTGAATAATGATGATGTATCTTTAATTAAGTGATTAGAATACTCTTGCACCATGAATAAATGATGATTAATATGGATTGATAGATCTAGTTGTTGTCATCTTGACTGGGATAGCGAGATGTAGACACCTCATTGTTCCTCAGAACAATCACCAGCCCTGAGACCTTAAATGGTCAAAATCAATTGGATAAATCCTAGGCTAGAGTGTTGCTTATGTTTCTTGGAGGTCCTAACCTTGCAAGGCAGGTTGGGTGGGTAGTATTTGTCTATCATCTTCATGTTTTCTTTATGTTATCCTTATGATATCTTATGTTATCCTAATGTTATCTTTATGTGATGAGTTGAGCGATTAAAAATATTGATGATTCCAGATGATCTTGATGTGTTGATCTTGCATCTGCATTTATGATGCTTGCCGATTATGTGTCATTACTAATTATGTTGAAGCATTGCCTATGTGCCACTACATTTATGTTGATGTGTTGGTCATGTTGTTATTTGATTACAACGATGAGTCGCTAGTAATTATTTTAATCATGATGTAGTTCGATTATGCACTACTATGATCTATGTGTTGATGTTAATTTCCTAATGCTTTAAAGAAAAATATTTTTTTTACCTATTGTGCTTCGCTTTTCCTACTTGTGACAGAGGGGACGTTACAGACTCGCCTTGAGCGATTCAACAACAACGATGGCCAAGACAAAAAACAGAAAGGTTGGAGGATTTGCACACCTTCAAATCTATTACATTTATGGCATAGAAAACATAACCTTCAAATTATTTCAAAATTAAGAAAAGTGATGATATTTATCTTTGTGTTTACCTATGGACTATGCCTATGTTCCAATGCAATGGATGGTGCTACACATGGGGTATAGCAGTGTTCTATGGCACCAATATCTATATAGGCTAGTGATCCAATTGAAAGCATTAGACAAGCACTCGATAAAACCACATCACACAATCTATCTACATCGAATTCAATGGATGAGAGACTCAATCTATAGCTACACCAAAACATATAACACTTTCTTTTGTAACCCCTCCTTCGAACCAGATCCCCATATCTTCATAAGCCTCCTTCTTCAACTCGTCCAAATACTCTCCTTTTACCACATAATATAGTGTATCTCTCTCTATGGTGTTTAAACTCTTTGGCACCTAACAGACTCGAGATTTATATGGATTTGGGATAATTCTATTCCTTTTCTCAGTGGCTTATAGGAATTTTTCCTGGAAATATACGAGAAAATTATAGGTACAATTGTTGGTGAGTTTCTTTGTTCTCACAAAATTAGAATCTTTCTTCAAAAAATTATGTTTTTTATTCGACTACACATACATATTAGTTGTTATCCTTGTTCTACAGTTGCACCCTACCAATATTCTCGCTTTGACTAAATTACTCAAAGGTATTTGATTTTTACGTTGTGTGCTATTGATTCTTCTCCTTGATTCAACACAAATACATTTTTTTAATTTTTCCTTGCTTCAGGAATGTGAATGTCGAAAAAAAACCTATAGTTGAATATAGGAGGAGCATAAAACCACTCTGAAAATCTCTAAGAAGAGGGAAACTTGTAGTAATCTCTCCTCATTGGGATGATTGCATAACTAATTTATGTTTCATTCGTCTTATCCTTGGGATGAATATTCTTCAAGTTAGTGATTTTGCAAATTTCTAAATTTTGGTACAAGACGACCCGATGGGTTGATCATAAGGTATCCCACAAGGCCCTTATTGGTTACCCAATATCGTTATGGGAGGCCCCACTAAACATGCGTTCATGTCCTGCGAGGCCCTTTGCAATTTTTGATTGCATATTTAGGTTGGGTACGGATGGTCGTATTGTTGCAGTGAGTATTAATGGGAATATCGAGACAACGTTGACAATATATGATAGTTAGAGTAGTATACAACTTGAGGAGATTTTGGAATCATTACTAGGTTTCTTTATTTGTTTTCTGTTCGTATATATTGTAGTTGCTTGCAGCTACTAGATTCGATGTCTTCAGGATCATTTAGCAGTTGTTGTGACAACCATTAGTGATCTTTGTGTTGTTTTGATTTGGGTTCTCATATCATAATAAAGATTCCATGGTTATCTTATCAATTATCTATGTAATGGATGCATGTGATGTGTTTAACAATATTCCTATTTATGATACATATGCAAACTATTGTAACGCATTTCTAGCAAAGTGTTTGACAAAATTACACAAAGAGAAACAATAATTTGGACAACAAACATAATAGTTCCATCCATCCTAGTTGGGGACATTGTAGTGGTATCATATTTGGTGATCTTTCCAGCCTATACTTGCATGATTTACAGAAGAAATATTGGTAACAGTCAACATGGAAAAATGAATGATAGAATTTACACAAGCCATGAAGGGAACTTAGGAGAAATTGATAAGGACGCGGGACGAGCTATTAGTTGACAACAAGGGTAAAAGGACTAGATCCAGAAAGGTTGATGAAGCTAAAAACTCACCTCATGCTGGGAGTTTGGCATAATCATAGGGCACTTGCATGCATCTATCCATGTTGAGGATGTGTGCATAGAGGAATACCAATTAGCATCTTATGAACTAATCGATGATACCGGTGACACTAGTATGTTAGATGGAGAAAATGAGGATGCAACATCTTGTCCTACTTTTGATTACCATGAGGAGATAGTCCAACTAGTCAATGTTGAGGATTCAACATCTCTCCTTATGTATGATACCGAGGATGAGGATGGTTCAACCAGGAATGCAACACTTCATCATGTTTATGACATGTATGATGATATCGACATACTTGTACTAGAATATGGCAGAGAATGGGGGTTGTGTGTGGAGGATGACAATGAAGGGATTGATTCAAGGGACGAGAGACGGTCAGAGAGATTCTATGAGGAGGCTAGTCCACATTGCATGACATCATTTAATGATTCAATTGGTTCCTTGTATGAAAACCCACACCATGTTGATGAAATAGAATTGTGTGACTTGGAGAGTCGATTATTGGTCACATAGGAACAAATTGTGCATGTGTTGATGAGGGAAGATGGTGCTCATAAATTTATTGAAGACCTTATGTGGAAAACCCATATGGAGGGGAGGAAAAATGTGATTGCAGATGGAGTCACTAATAAAAAATTGTGCATCATCAAAGAGGCACTAGAGAAGATGAAATCCAATTATTTGCAGTTGGTCATGGATAGGGAAATTTCTCTTAAGTTCATTGAATACAAGGAAAGGGAGATTGAGGAGCTTGATAACAACTTAGTGTGGCACGCTCTTCATCATTGAAAACAACAGAGACTCCATCATCTTTGGCAGAAGTGACACATGAGGGCATGAGTGGCACTCATGATATGAAGGAGGAGCCTTTTGTGATGATTCTACAAGAGGATTATCTGGGGTTGCAGGTGTATGAGGAGAGGTTTAACATAGAAGGTTTTTCCTATGCGCTTGTTTTGCATTGCAAAGATCAAGAGTTCTTTATTTTGGCTCAAGGTTCAGCTATAGAGGAAATAGTTCAGTGAATTCCTTCTGGACCAGCCAACAAGGAAGTATATACACCAGTTGATTTGGGTATTGAGTATAGGACATATGTGGATACATCACTTTGGGATCTAGGACTAGTTGATATTAGTAGAGTGATTGATACAATGACACACAAGGTGGTACATGATGATACAATGGTGTGTAGTGGTATGCAATAGTATACAATAGTGTATGGTGGTATGCAGTGGGGTTTCAGAATGTTTTCCCCAAGGAGACCTCCAGACATGGATTTTAGTAATATCATTGAGTTTGGTTCACCCAGGATCAATGAGTGGATGGACGAGCTTCATGGAGAAGAATATTCCTCAAATATTGATCTTTGATTGGGATATCATTAGAGAAGGGACAAAGAGAAGGATACCCATAGGATCACTCTTAGATGTTACCTTGAGTCCTTGGTCATACCATTGGGGTTGAGCAATGCACCTAATGATTTCTAGTCTTGTAGTCAGTGGAAATGGCATATAGTTCTATTTTATGATTCCAACAATATATTCAAAAAAATCTGGAGGGTTAACCTAATTCAGATGAGTGAGGCAGGTGGGATTATAGCCATGTTAGATCTCTTTCATTTGAGCTATGTGATTAGAGAATAGGAGGAGATCCATTTTGTATTGGATCGGCCCTTAGAGATTTCATCTGATAGAGTGGTGGATGGCGGTATCCACTACGGAGGTCGCACACATGTAGTTCTCAAGCCCACGCTTATGGAGAGGAGAATGAGGGATATGTATGATTCAACTTTGGCATGACATTTTGAGTACTCACATGAGTATGAGGCACCACAAGTGACAGGGCTACTTTCAAGGAAGGTATTTAGACTCCATGAATTACTTGAGTACATTGATGGTGATAGAGGTAGAATATTTTCAGGTACATTTTGGCAGGAGCTAAACAAATTTATGGTTACAGAGTTGATTCCTAGTATGTGGCTCCCATCAGATCTTGGCATACTAGGGACTTGGATCATTTTGAATCTGATTGTTACTAGTATGGCATAACAATAGGTAGTGGGTATTAGGAGAAGTGGCCTTCCAATTTGGTGGTGGGATCCGAGAATTCATCTGAGTGATATATTGATTCAGATTATGATGATCGACATAGCTATGACAATGGCTGCTTTTCTTTATTTATGTAACATTAGTGGAGAGGAGGTCAAGATTTAATCTATATGGAAGGATGGGCTCAATGTCGGCCATGGATTTGTAGATTTGGAATTCACTAAGACACATTTGGAGGGGTTGATTCAGGATGGTGGTTTCAATCCCTTCCAGGAGTTCATCTTGGGGTTCCAAGAGAGGAGGACGCAGACTAGGCACATTGGTTCGACGATGATGATCATAGTGGTGCAACATCAGTATGGTGGTTCCTTTGTGGGATTAGTTTGGGACCCTGAGATTGCATTGTTTGACAGTTCAACTACTATTATAAAGGAGAGCATTGGTTTTGAACTTCTAGAGTTTACTTTTGGGAGGATTAGGAGTGGTTTCTTGGAGGATTTGTATTTTGAGGAGTTAACCGAGTTTATACAACTTATGATTTCCTATCCTATCAGGAGAAGTCAGGTGGATCCTTTTAGTAGCACCTTACAGACCATTTCTATGAGTATAGATTGTTTCATGTCATATAGGTTAGTTTGGGAGTCTAGCAACTTTACCATCTACGAGGTTCTTATGTTCACATGGAGGGACTTTGTGGATGATATGCTAGGATATTTTTAGATAATACTTGGATGATTTCAATAGACAAGAGGTAATAGAGTGTTGGGGAATTTCCATTTGGTACTTGGAGACTAGGTGTAGTGGATTCCCTATTAGTTAGTGACCACATAGATTTCTCTATGATATCTGATATTAGAATGGGGATACATTGGATGGGCATGATCCTCGACAATGGATGTGATCCTTTGAGGCATTACAACTTATGGACGTAGGGTAGGCATGATGGATGCATAACTATGATCATAGTAACACAACATGTAGTGGATCATTTTTTAGGATAGGTTGGGACCCTTGGATTTTAGTAGGAGATAATGAAACAGTTGAAATGGAGGTGAGAGCCAGTTTTTTATCTCATGAGATTGGTTCCCTAGCAGAGAATTACATCAATGAGTTGAGGCCTTGGACCATGCCTTGAGTGGAGGATTATTCACATATTACAAGGTGGTTTGGGATCCTTGTATCATTTTCAGTCTCAATATGGATTACTCGATGGAGATTTATGTCATGATGGCATTGCTTGAGGACAATCAATCTTTGGTAAGGGAGGACTTGTCATGTCCCCATTTTTGGGTACCCTTTTTTTTAAGTAGAAGGGAATTTGTGGTTTGTCAGTAGAGAAAAAGGAGTGAAAAATGGGTCATTTAATGTCACTTAGTGAGGGGATGTTATGTTTTTAAAGTAACATTAGGGAAGTAAAGTAACTTTAGATTAATAAGTTACTTAACTATTATTAAAGTGACGTTTAATCCTAAATTGAAGGGAAAATTCAGAAGTTACATTTAATTTTGTCAAAATGGGGAAAGTTCTAGAAGGATTGATTTGGTCAAAAAGGGGGAGTTCTAGAAGGCATGGAGGAGGGATCTAGAAAGGGTTGGAAAATTATAACAGAAGGGTAACCCCTCACTTCTCATTATGATGATTTGAAATTTTATTGGAGTCATCTTGTAGCCATCATTTTCATTGGGGTTTTGGGAAAAACCCTTCCACTATTGGTTTGGTTTTGGTGGTGCAATATCCACCCTATATAGACAAGAGTGGAATCCATCCATAATTTCCATCGGAACTAGACATGAGGGAGGAGGATCCATACAAGGTATTCATTAGAGCTTCACTTGGGAATTTATTTTCAATTGGTGGTAGATTGGTTTGCGCAGGAGATTGATGAATCTTTCAGAGGAGTCTGTACTCATAATGTGTAGGTGCAGGGAGGGTTTCGAGAAAATTTGGTACAGGACAACCATGTGGGTTGAGCATAGGTTATCCCATGAGGACCTCAATGGTTTCCCAACCTCATCACGTGAGGCCCCGCTAAAAATCCATTTGTGTCCCGTGAGGCCCTCTGCAATTTTGGATTGTATATCTGGATTGGGTATGAATGATTGTATTTTTGTAATGAGTATTCAAGGGTAGGTCGAGAAAACATCAATGAGATCTGGCAGTCAAATTATTATAAAACATGAGGATATTCTCTCATCAATACTAGGTTTCTTGATTTGTTTTATGTTAGTAGATATTGTAGTTTCTTGCAACCAGTAGATTTGATGTGTTCATGAGAGTTTAACAGTTGTTGTGACAACCATTAGTGATATTTCCATTGTTGTGATTTAGGTTCTCATATCATAACAAAGGTGTCATTGTTATCTTCTCAATTATCTTTGTAATGGATGCATGTGATATGTTTAACAATATTCCTATTTATGAGACATATGCAAATTGTAATAAGGCATTTCTAGCAAAGTGTTTGACAACATTACATAAAGAGAAACAATAATTTGGACAAAAAACATAATATTTCCATCCATTCTAGTTGGGGACATTACAAAACATTGATAAAAAAATTTAGATGATGACGGAGTAATAGGAAAACATACCAAAATGCACCAAGTAATACTATCGATAATAGGGAGGCGAATACTAGAGTCCCTATCCAGAGGAAGGGACTAAAACCATATAAATCCCCCTATGGTACTTCATATTTTATATTATTTTAATTTCTTTTTCAAAAAGCATGAATCCAAAGTTTATATAGTAAATTGTTTATCCCATATTCCAAAGCATTGGTAAGATAAAGGTTGGACTTTGGTAAGGTATGTGAAAGTAGTATGTGCTCGTTGAAGGCCAATTTCAAAAGTTTTTGAACCTATGAAGTAAACCGAGCTTTGACACATGTATCAAGTTATATGGCGGTATCAGAAGGTGAGATTGAAACAAAAAATTTGCACATTTTCCACTGAAAATTAACACCCATCGATTATATGGCTATAGTGGACACATGGAGCATAGATTTGACAATTGTTGGTGTTAGTGCTAGAATTCAACTCAAGACTTCTATTGAGTTAATCCTAGCATATCCTGTTTCAAAATTCTCAATAATTTTATGAAGATGGATAAATACTTACTTGGTTTGAAAGGTAATAATGATCTAATCTATAATTAAGATCACTTACTTAGGTGCAACAAGTCAGGTAAATAAAACTAATGGATAGAGACTTGAAGTTTTGAGTGATGTCATTGTGAGTAGGGAAAAGAAAAAATAATAAATCCACCAATAAAAAAATCTTGTTCTTAATTTCCTTATGCAGTAGAAGAATAAACCTTTATCTAGAAATCATTCCAAATAATATTTAAGAAGAAGAAACACCAATGTGGCAAAGATTACTGAAAACCCCTTTAAAACGACCTTCTTAGAACATAATCATTTTTCAAAAGTTCATATAACATTAGAAAAGTGTTTCAAAAGAAAACAAGAAGATGATAAACAAAGAAGGAACACAAACTAACCATTAACTTTATTAGCAACTGAAATCTTTACATAGGAAAGATGAATCAAAATAGTCTTTTAGATATACAATATTAATCCAAAACAAGGATTGAACCCTTTCGTCTTCTACTTCACGAAATATATGGAGTTTTACATCAGTTTCATATATTTATGATCTATCTGATATCTAGGGATATCTCAAAACAAACTTCTAGAGGCCCTAAGGGCGAAATTTGCCTATATCTATTGATACATAGAAATAGAAAATAATTACAACTTAGATCCTATAACCTAGGAAACAAGTTTTTATAGAGATAGGTATTATGTTTACTTGATTACACCTGGATAATACGTTGCATCCTTCATGAGGTCCACCTGATCCTTTGTCATCCATCTATTTAAACACTTCAACAACTCGAAAATATATGACTGATATGTATTGTCATCCACCAAAAAGAGGTTGTAAATAAAATTTTAAAGGATCTTGTATTCTCTCTACAGATTCCATAAAATATTTACCTCATCATCTGCTTTTTCCATCACAAAAAGGAAATTATGTGCCTTCTTTTGCAAAATCGACTACTACAAGTGTTCCTGTAGTGCCAATATTTTCCTCTGAGGAGTGTTGTGGGAACTTCTTGTAGCACTCTTTTAAAATGTGATTTTAATATCCTTCATGACCTTTACTTGCCCAGGTTATAGCCAATCATTACTCATTGGGAGATAATACCTCAAGTTCATGGAAAAAAAAATCTTTCTTCAAGCATCCATCATCACTAGTCAAAATTTAGGTTTTTCATAAACATTTAAGTTTTGAAATTGAAACTTCTCCCTGGAAGACAGATTTAGTTGCCTCAGCTAATAGATCCAAATTGTTACCTCTTTGTTTCTCCATTTGAGAACAAGTTTTCATTTTCTTTGGTTTAGTATATTCAGATCTGGTCAATGGTTTTGGGACCTTCTTTCTCTGTTGAATCTTTTTTCTTGCATAAAATATATATTTTCCTATAGTATCATTTTTGTTAGTTGCTAGATCCTCTTTCTTCAGTTTCTTTTTCTCAGTTCTGATTTTAGAAACATTCCTTCTTGTTGATGGCTCCAAATTAGGGTTTATAGGTTCCTCATCGATTACTATAACCTTATATTTGAATGTAGGGTTGTACATGGATTTGGATTCCAATCTAAATTTGTTTTGTGTCCTAGTAATCATATTCCTTTTCAAAATTTTATATCTATCAACATCATCTTCCGAAGAACTAGAACTAGGAGGAACAATCTTTGGAATGTGTTAATTATATTGTACAAGATCTGAATGTGCCTCTACTATCTTATGTTCTTGAATCTCATTCAACATCATAGGCTTTGATAACCTTTTACTCTTTATGATATAAACCTTATGTTAATGTGGGAAAGGATCTCTACCTCCACCCAACACATGAGAATGCATGTTTGCAAACTGGTTGGGGTAGCCTCAACTTGTTCATATGATTTATTCTTCCTTGAAACAACATGTTGATGTGTACTTGATTATGCTCCTTGCATTGGCTCAACAAATTAGTCAACCGTCTTTTGGGAAGAAGGATGAACTTCTATTTTAAACCCTGACCGGATCAAGAATTGATCCCATGTCCTCTGTCTTTTCTCCAACTCTCCCTTAATGAGTATCTTAATTAACCCTTGATAATAGATACCATGCAGGGGAGTCTTTGGGTTTGCTTGAATTTTCATGGCCATTTTATTCATGTCCCTTAAGAAATTATATGGCAGGCTCATCCTTTTAATTCCATACAAATGAAGGAGGAATCGAAGATGAAACAAGAACATAGTAGAGTAATTTCCTTCACATGTGATATTGCGTTTGAGCATTAGAAAATCCTCCACCCATTCATAAACTATCCAGTCCCTAGGAATACCCTTGGCCCAATTGGGATCTCTATGCTCTGGTTTCAGGAATTGATTGACATCCCCACCTGTGATTAATTTGTTGTTGAACCATTTTTCACCATCAACAGGGAGATTACAGGCTGTTGTTATTGACTCCTTTGTAACCTGCATTATCAAATTAGAAATCTGAACCCTCTGTCCATAAAATCCTTCAACAAACTCTTGAGCTACACAATAGTGATAACCATCTAATTTGGTGCAATACATATACCAACCAGCGTGGTCGAAGACATGTCTGTTGTTTTCGTATGCTTCCATAATCTCGGGTCCTTCAGGTTCCTTTTTGTTTATGCGTCCACTTTTACCCATATCTACTATCATGACCAGAAGATTGGATTCCTTCTTGTGTAAGTGGGGTATGTCTGTTATGTGGAGATAGATACAAGCTTTGTTGGCTATATGGAGGAAATTTAAATTGACCAGCTAGCCTCAGACCACGCCTTGAGCGGAGGATGCTTCACATATTACTAGGTGGTTTGGGATCCCGATATCATTTTCAGTCTCAATATGGATTAGTTGATGGATACTTAGGTCATGATGGAATTTCTTGGGGAAAAGAAATCTTTGGGAAGGGAGGACTTTCCATGTCCACATTTTTGGGTACCCTTGTTTTTTAGTAGAAGGGACTTTCGTGGTTTGTCAGTAAAGAAAAAGGAGTGAAAATGGGTCATTTAATGTCACTTAGTTAGGGGATGTTATATTTTTAAAGTGGCATTACAGAATTAAAGTAAATTTAGATTAATAAGTTACTTAGCTATTATTAAAGTGAATTTTAATCCTAAAGTGAATATTGGAGGGAAAATTCTAGAAGTTACATTTGGTTTGGTCAAAAGGGGGAAAGTTCTAGAAGGAATGATTTGGTCAAAAAGGGGGAGTTCTAGAAGGCATGGAGGAGGGATGTAGAAAGGGTTGTAAAATTATAACAGAAGGGTAACCCCTCACTTATCATTATAATGATTTGACATTTGATTGGAGTTCTCTTGTAGCCAACATTTTCATTAGGGTTTTTGGAAACACCCTTCCACTATTGCTTTGGTTTCGGTGGTGCAATATCCACCCTAGCTATAAAAGAGGGGAATCCATCCATATTTTCCAATGGAGCTAGACATGAAGGAGGAGGATCCATATGAGGTATTCATTATAGCTTCACTTGGGAGTTTATTTTCAGTTGGTGGTAGATTGGCTCATGCAGGAGATTGATGAATCTTTCAAAGGAGTTTGTACTCATAATTTGCAGGTGTAGGGAGGGTTTTGAGTAAATCGTGGTACAGTAAAACCATGTGGGTTAAGAATATGGTATCCCACAAGTCCCTCAATGGTTTCCCAACCTTGTCATGTCAGGCCTTGCTAGACATCCATTCATGTCCCGTGAGGCCCTCTGCAATTTTCAATTGTAGATATGGATTGGGTAGGAACGGTCGTATTGATGTGGTGAGTATTTAGGGGTAGGTCGAGACAACATAGATGACCTCTGGAAGTCAGATTATTATACAACATGAGGATATTCTGGCATCATTACCAGATTTCTTGACTTGTTTTTTGTTAGTAGATATTATAGTTTATTGCAACCAATAGATCTGATGTGTTAAAGAGAGTTGAGTAGTTGTTGTGACAACCATTAGTGATATTTTCATTTTTATGATTTAGGTTCTCATATCATAATAAAGGTTTCATGTTTATCTTCTTAATTATCTATGTAATGGATGAATCTGATGTGTTAAACAATATTCCTATTTATGAGACATATGAAAATTGTAATAAGGCATTTATAGCAAAGTGTTTGACAAAATTACACAAAGCAAAACAATAATTTGGAAAACAAACATAATATTTCCATCCATTCTAGTTGGGGACATTAGAAAACATTGATAATGTTTTTTAGATGACGACAGAGTAATAGGAAAACATACCAAAATGCACCAAGTAATATTATCAATAATAGGGAGGCGAATACTAGAGTCCCTATCCAGAGGAAGGGACTAAAAAACATATAAATCCCCCCATGGTACTTCCTATTTTATATTATTTCAATTTCTTTTTCAAAAATCATGAATGCAAAGTTTATATAGTAAATTATTTATCCCATATTCCAAAACATTTCTAAGATAAAGGTTGGACTTTGGGAAGGTATGTGAAAGTAGTATGATCTTATTGAAGGTTGATTTCAATTTTTTTTGAACCTTTGAAGTAAACCGAGGTTTGACACATGTATCAAAGTGGTATGGCGGTATCAAAAGGTGAGATTGAAACAAAATATCGACACATTTTCCACCGAAGTAATTAACACCTATCGATTATATGACTATAGTGGACACGTGGAGGACATATTTTGAAATTATTGGTGTTAGCACTACAATTCAACTCAAGACTGTTATTGAGTTAAGACTAGCACATCTTGTTTCAAAAATCTCAATAAGTTTATGAATATGGATAAATCCTTTCTTGATTTGAAAGGTAATAATTATCCGATCTGTTAAGATCACTTACCTAGGTGCATCAAGTTAGGTAAATAAAACTAATGGATAGAGACTTGAAGTTTTGAGTGATGTGATTGAGAGAAGGGAAAAACAAACTGATAAATACACTAATAAACAAATCTTGTTCTTAATGTCCTTATTTAGTAGAAGAATAAACCTTTATCTAGAATCATTCCAAATAAGATTTAAGAAGAAGACACACCAATGTGGAAATGATGACTCAAAACCCCTTTAAAGAAACCTTCTCAACACATAAGAAATTTTCATAAGCTCATATAACATCAACAAAGTGTTTCAGAAGAAAAAAATGAGATTATAAACAAATAAGGAACACAAACAAACCATTAACTTTATTGGCAACTAAAATATTTACATAGGCAAGATGAATCACAATAGTCTTTTAGATATACAATATAAAACCAAAATAGGGATTGAACCATTTCTTCTTCTACTTCATGAAATATATAGAGTTTTACATCTGTTTCATATATTTATGATCGATATCATATCTAGGGATATCTCAAAACAAACTCCTACAAGCCCTGTGCATGATTTTTTCCTATATCTATTGATACATAGAAATAGAAAACAGTTACAACTTACATTCTATAATATAGGAAAAACATTTGCATAGAGATAGGTCTTTTGTTGACTTGATTACACATGGTTGGTACACTGCATCCTTCACGAGGTCTACTTGATACTCTACCATCCATCTGTTTAAACACTTTGACAACTCGAAAATAGATCACTGATATGCATTGTCATCCACCAAAAAGAGGTTGTAAATCAAATTTTAAATGGATCTCATATTCTCTCTACAGATTCCATAAAATATTTACCTCATCATTTTCTTTTTCCATCACAAAGAGGCAATTTTGTGTATTATTTTGCAAAATCGGTTGCTACAGGTGTTCCTTTAGCACCAATATTTTCCTGTGAGGAGTTTTGCGGGAACTTCCTATAGCTCTCTTTTAAAACTTGATTTTAATATCCTTTGTTCCCTTTTCTTTCCCAGGTTACAACCAATCATTACTCATAGGGAGATAATACCTCAAGTTCATGAAAACAAAAAGGATTTCTTCAAGCATCCATCATCATTAATAAAAAATTAGGTTTTGCATAAACACTTAAGTTCTCAAATTTAAAATTCTCCCTACAAGACAGATTTAGTTGCCTCAACTAACAGATCCGAATTGTTACCTCTTGTTTTCTTTGTTGCAGAACGAGTTTTCATTTTCTTTGTTTTAGTATCTTCAGATTTGGTCAAAGGTTTTGGGCCCTTCTTTCTTTGTTTACTCTATTTTCTTGCATAAAATTTGGCTTTCCCTATAGGAGCCTTTTTTTGTTGATGTTAGATCCTCTTTCTTCGGTTTCTTTTTCTCAGTTATGATTTTAGAAACCTTCCTTCTTGTTGATGGATCCACATTAGGGTTTATAGGTTCCTCATTGATTACCATAACCTTATCTTTGATTGCAAGGTTGTACATGGATTTGGATTTCAATCTGAATTTGTTTTGTAGCCTAGTACTCCTTTTCCTTATCCGAATTTTATATCTATCAACATCATCTTTAGAGGAACTGTAAATAGGAGAAACAATATTTGGAATGGTTTTTTTATATTATACAGGATCTGAATGTTCCTCTACTATATTAGGTTCTTGAATCTCATTCAACATCATAGGTTATGACAACCTTTTAATATTTATGATATAAACCTTTTGTGCATGTGGGAAAGGATGCCTACCTCCACCCAATGCATGAGAAGATCCTTCACCTGTTTGTAAACTAGTTGGGGTAGCCTCGACTTGTTCACCTGAATCCTTCAAATTGGTTTTTCGTTTATTCTTCCTTGAAACATCAGGTTGATGTGTACTTTAGTATTTTCCTTGCATTGGCTCAACAAATTTTTTAGTTGTCTATTGGGCAGAAGGATGAGCTTCTATTTTAAACCCTGACTGGATCAAGAATTGATCCCATGTCCTTTGTCTTCTATCCAACTATGCTTTAATGAGTATCTTAATTAACCCTTGATGATAGATACCATGTAGAGGAGTCTTGGGTTTTTCTTGAATTTTCATGGCTACGTTATTTATGTCCTTTAAGAAAGAATATGGCAGGATCATCGTTTTAATTCTTGACAAATGAAGGAGGAATCGAAGATGAAACATGAACATATTAGAGTAACGTCCTTCATATGTGATATAGCATTTGATCATTAGAAGAGCCTCAAACCATTCATCAACTATCCAATCCCTAGCAACACCCTTGGCCCAATTGGGATTTGTGTTCTCTAGTTTCAAGAATTGGTTGACATCCTCACCTGTGATTAATTTGTTCTTGAATCATTTTTCACCATCGGCAGGGAAATTACAGGCTATTTCTATTGACTCCTCCATAACCTTCATTATCATATTAGCAATTTGAACCCTATGTCCATAAAATAATTCAACAAATTCTCGAGATACACCATAATGATAACCATCTAATTTGGTGCAATACATATACCAACGAGCTTGGTCGAAGACATGTGTTTTGTTTTCATATGCTTCCATAATCTCGAGTCCTTTAGGTTCCCTTTTGTTTACGTGTCCACTTTTAACCATATCTACTATCATGACCAGAAGACTGGATTCCTCGATGTAGAAGTGGGATATGTCTTCTATGTGTGTATAGATACAGGATTTGTTGGATGTATGGAGGAAATTTAAATTGACCAACTGCAATGTGAAACTAGAGTAACAAATAATACACCAAGTTAAAAGAATTGTTTTAAAAAATCCCATCTGCGTGACATCCTTGATAACAGATACTAATAGGTGAAAGTAACACCAAATTTTCATGCTATGATGTTGATTGGGTAATAGATAACCATCTTGAGTATTTCATTCTTCGAGGTAAGACAATCCATGTCTTCAAACTCCTCCAACAATACTCATAATGATGAAAAATAGGGACAAGTGGAAGTTCCCGTAGCACCCTGCAAAAGTTTTCCTTTGGAAAATGTTGCATGGAATTGACTTGAAAGGAATTATCTAACTTTGGTAATCATGAAACATAAGTTGTGACATGACATATGACTCTTATGGAAAGATTTAAAACTTAAATGATGTCATGAAACAGTTCTATAAACATGTGCATAACTCTTCCTATCCCCTTTTACAAGACTAAGTATCTCTCGTTCCTCTCAATATAACATTATTTTGAACCCCATGATAAAGATTTTGAACCTTTAACAACCTAATGGTGAGGATTTGTAACTTCGACAAAAAAATAAAATTCAAATGATGAAAATAAGAGATGAGAGATAAAAATTTGTAGAACATAATAGGTGATAACAATGGCTCCATGGGGGATGGAGTTCTCCCTGTGAGACCCCAAAAAATTTGAGTAGACCTGTGCCTTCTAATCCTTTGATCATTTTTCCATGTTTATTCTACAGACTGTAACTATTTCAACTCTTGAAGTTTGTTAAAAAATTATTACAAGCATATCAAACTGAAATATTGAAACTAATACTGGACACTGAAAAAAGGATAAGTTGCAACATTTCTCCATTAGGATATGGAGTCCTTATTTTCTAATTACGAAACCATGCCGATATGTATAATGGGATTTGAGCCATCAATGAATTTAGTAAAATAATTTCTTCATAAAACTCCCATTGATTGGGCCACAAAAAACTTCTTCACCTTCCAAATTATGTAATAGGGAAGTGTTGTTTTCCAAGACCTTATCCACCTTGAATGGACCCAACCACAGGCTGTCAAACTTCCCATGATGGTATTCTCTTTGAGCATCCCATTTCAAAACCAAATCCCCGGGTAGCAACTGCTCTGTTTTTTATTTTCTATCAAAAGTCTCTTTAACCTTCTGTTGATGTTGATGTGCCTTATCAAGAAGTTTCTCTCTTGCATGTTGCAATTATACAATCTGACAAATCCTTTTGATAGAATCATTAGGTTCAACTTCAATTTACTACATAAACTTTACAACTGGCAAAGAAAGTTGTACTGGAAAAAATGCTTCCATTACATATACTAACTGAAAAGGTGAAGTTCCAATTTCTCTTTTTTTTCTAACGCGGTCATCCCACAAGGAATATTTCAACTTTTCATCCCAAACCCTCTTGTTATATTCTAGAAGTTTCTTAATGATCCTGACCATAATTTTATTGGATTATTCAGCTAGGCCATTACCCTATGGGTAATAAGCAATGGAATTCCTAAGCTTGATTCCATAGTTTTCACAAAATCTTACCATGTTAGTGGATTTAAAATCTACAACATTGTCCGTGATGATCACTTCCAGACACCCAAACCTAGATAAAATATTTTCTTCAAGAAAACTCATGATTACTTTATAAATTTCCCTCCTTTTAGGTATAGCTTATATCCACTTCGTGAAGTAATATGTATCTGTCAGAATCCATCTATGCTGACCAGTATATGGAGGATGAATTTCACCTATGAAATCCAAAGCCCAATGTTGCAAAGATGTAGACACGTTTACAGGATTGAGAGGTAAAGGCTTGAGATTTTTTTTACCAACAAACCTTTGGAATTTTTCACATGCTCTAACCTTTGCACAAGCATAAAAAAATAGACTAGGTCAATAATACCCAACCCTAAGTATATTATATGTAGTGAAATTCCAGAAGTGATGTCCCCCCCACACTCCTTCATGAAACTTTGTCATGACTCTCTCTTCTTCTTCATCATCAAGGCATCTCAGTAAAAATAAAGAAGGGTCCCTCCAAAACAAAGTTTGATTGTTCCCATAATACTTTACAACTTTGAGTTTTAGGGATCTTACTTTAGACTTTTCCATTCCCAGAGGAGCTTAGAAATTCTACAGAAAATAAAGGATCTATTTGTACCATTATGTTTCAAAAATCTTTTCATTGTTCTGAAACTTGTTTTTTTGAGGATGTAAATTTCCTGAATTGTTGTAGATGTAATCAACTCCCAGATCTCTGCAGTTAGAATAAGCTAGCAAATTAGCTAACCCATGACCTTTGACTAGCTTGGTAGGCTTGATTTCCATGTCATACTCAAGAAACTTAGCTATCCATTTGCTTCTCTTTCCATCATTGTACGGTTGAGTCAAGATTTCTTTGATAACACTAGATGGTAACATATGCAATGCTTTTGGAATGTAGCACATAAACTCTAAAATATTTTAATGCTTTAACCAAATAAAAAGCATGCTTCTCCATGATATCATTTTTTAATTTAGCATCGTGAAGTGCCCTTCTAAAAAAGGCAATGGGTTGTTCAAAACCCTCATAATTTATTTGTAAAAGGGAAATTGCTAAAGTGTCTTGAGATGCAAAAGAAAAAATCAAGAACTCTTTTTCAAAATATGGACTAATTAAAACATGTGCATCTAAAATAACCTACTTAATATATTTAAAAGAATCTTTAGCTTATGTTCTTCATTCGATCTCATTGCCTTTCTTCAACATGTCATTTATGTGTTTGACCAGTTCAACAAAGTTGGGAATAAACCTTCTAAGAAAGTTTATCTTTCCAAGAAAAGACTAGATTTATTTCTTAGTTCTAGGGATAGAAATTTTTTGAATGGATATCACTCTAGCGGGATCAATTTTAACTCCATCAACACAAACAATATGACCTAGCAATTTCCCTTTTTCTAAAGCAAAATGAGACTTTTTTGGATTTAGAGAAAGACCATACCTTCTACACTTCGGAAATACCTGTCTCAGATGGTGTATATGCTCCTCATCAGATTTATATAATACAGTGATGTCATCCAAATAGATAAAAACAAACTTATCCTTCTCTCCCACAAAGGAAATATCCATAGCTCACTGAAAGGTGGCCCCAACATTCATCAAATCGAAAGGAATTCAAGCATACATAAAAGTACCCTATGGTGTTGTGAAAGAAGTCTTCTCCATATCATTTGGGTGAAAAACTACTTGGTTGTATCAAGAAAAACCATCAATCATATATGTCTTTCTAGATCCTACTACCCTTTGCAAGATATGTTCCATTTTGGGAAATGGATAGTTGTTTTTTTGAGAACACATGTTTAAATTTTTGAAATCGACACAAAGTCTGATTTCACAATTCTTTTTTTTCACTGGAACTAGATTTTTTATCTAGTCATAATACCTCAAGAGTACAATGATATTAGCATTAAAATTTTCTTGACTTCCTTCTCCATAATAGGTAACAAAAGAGGATTAATATGTCTTAACTTCTGCTTAAACGTTTTTACATTCTCCTTCAAAGGTAAATTGTGTTGAATGATAGTTTCACCAAAGGCCCTAAGATATTCATATTTCCATGAAAAAATATCAATGAACTCTTTCAACAGTTCCTCATATTTAGCTCGGTATTTTGCTGACAATTTTTTTTATAATTTGACATGCTTGGGATTGGCAACAGTCCCAAGATTGCAATTAGTCACATCTGCTTCTTTTTTTGGATCAGGGAGTTTCACAGGAATGTCATTATGATAAAAAATTATTTCAAGAGGTACTAGAACTTTTTGGATATGATTATTAGGAAATTACAAAATTTTATGCCCAAAAATCATATTATGAAAATTTAAATTATGGTTAACCTCATCTAAATCCTCATCTTGATCACTATGAATTGAAGAAAAATCATCTATATCTTCAATGAAATTTTTTGTTTCATAATATTCCTCAAACAGTCTCCAATACTTGACATAATCTGGAATAGAAGGCCTATACCTAACCTCTACTTCATATTTCATCTTTGGGGGTAAAGGAGGTTTAAAAGTACTTGTTTCCATAGCTAGTGAATCATCTTGCTCATTCTGATTTCTTGGAATATATAAAATGTTAAAATACAGAAATAAGGCTTCAATGATGTCCCATACGTAATTTTTTTATTCTTTCAACCGAATGTTCTTTGTCTAATAAACATCTCTAACCTATTGTACAATGAGCTCAGAATCCCCATGCACCTTTAAATGCTGAATTTTCATTTTTTAGCTTCCTTGAGACCTAACAATACAACTTCATACTCTGCAATGTTATTTGTTGTCTCGAATTATAACTTGTAATACAGAGTAATGACTTCATTTTCAGGGAAAATCAACACTACACCTGCCCCTGTGACTTCTCTGGATGAGGCTCCATCAAAATATAATTTCCACGGCATATTTTGATTCTTAGAAGACCGTGGAACAATCATTGGTGCAGTCAAAGGAAAATACTGATGGACAACATCATCAATATGGAATATAGAGGATCCCAAATCCACATGAATTGCATACATAGGATGACTTATAAAATGATCATTGTCACTGATAATATATGCAAATTGAGCTTCATGATAAATTCTTTAAAATTCCCCTCCAAAAATGGGTATATTGGCATAAGAGAGATCCATTTGAAGAGATCCCCAATATTCTTACACATAGATATGGAAAATAACATACCAAACCTAGGATGGATATTAGCCACAACAATATCCATGACTAAACTTTTGGCCGAGATTTGGGATAATGAAACAATAAGGTCTTTGATAACCCCAAAGCATTTGACTTTTTTGGAATCAAAGGAAAAGAGATCATGGTAATCATCTGTGATCTATAAACCTAATTCCTCCATGACAACCTTGGGCATAAGATTATGTGAGGCTCCAAAATCTAACATAAAGTTATGAAGGATTTTGTCATGAATGTTTAATGAGACATAACAAAGAGGAGTGGAGTCATCTCTCTCTTCTACAATTGGCCCTAAAACAATAGTTGTTTTTTCATATTGGAGATTAATCACATCAGTAACAGGGTCTATGACAAAACAAGGTTGTAACCATTTCAAAATTTGATTCCTATAAGAATTAGTTTTAACCAATTTAGTCAAAGGAATAGGAATTTTGATCTTACTTATCTTGTGTTCTAAACTGAAAGGATATGAGAAATTTTTTACTTCCGGGGTTTTTACTTTCATAGTTGGTTGTACTTTCTTCCTTTCAGGATTTTTGTTGTCTGTCTGTACTATTGGGGAAGAAGATTTATCTTTTAGAGGAGCAGATTTAGTAGGAACTTGTTTGGATCTAAGATTGTACCCTTGTTGATATGTTACACAACATGTTATCTGGACTTTCCCCAGCCCATGCATTCAATGAATCTTCATATTCATTATATTTTAGGTGACTGAGAGCAAGCCCATCCCCAAACAAATGAATATCCAAATCTTCATCTACCTCTTCAATTTCTTGATTTTTCTCAATATAATTGTTCTGTAGGGGCGTCTAGATTTTCTGATCATCATTGTTCTTCTTATCCCTCTACAATACCCTAGGGTTATAAGGTATTCTATATTGATTTGTATTTCAATTTCCTTCCTGAGGTGTATTCCATTTTTTCTTTTCCAATATGAGTTTAGACAACTCACATGACATTTCCTCCATCTTTCTTTCCATATCCTCCAAGGAAATATTTTGGTTTTTGGTATGTGATGAAGAGGACTTCTATTCTTCATTTTTCATTCTCTTGTCTGGCCTCTTCTTGATATGTTCTAATGCTATAATGTTGGATTCAAATTCTAGAGTTGAATCTTTCATATCAACCAGAGTGACTTATCTTCTTTCCCTTGGTAGCAAAAAAAATCAGCATCAAAGGCATTAACATAAGTAACCTTTAATAACCTTTCCATCGGCTTAATATCATTTGGTATCTTCTGGTACATCCAATTAAATATCTGAGAGAATTCAAAGACAGACTCACCATTCTTTCTTCAAAGATTGTTGAATTTTTTCATGTAATACAAGTCATATTTCTTGTCTCCCCACTTTCTCAAGAAGGTAGCATCAAGATCTGTAATAGTATTAATGGAGTCAACTCTTAAGTTCCTGAACCAATTACTCACTTCTCCATCTAAACTTTTGACAAAAAGACTCATCCATAAATCATCATAATCCACTTGAAAATTTTTAGCAAAGGAGTAAAAAGCTATCAAATGTTCCTCTGCAATTGTTTCTCCTTCATTGTCAAACCTTGGAGGGTACTTCATGTAATCATTACCTCGGAGAGGATGGATATTATTTGGAAATACTAAAGGTGCATATCTTGCAGCCCTGATGGCATCCATTGGATTGGGTGGTGCTGAACCTACCATGGTTTGACCACCTAAAGGTTGATTTGTATGTGGTGATTGCGGTGATTAGGGCTTAGGGATATTCACCAATTGAATATTAGGAGAGGACTGGAGATTTTCTTCAACATTTTTTTTAGTAGCAAGGATATTAACTTGAAGGCTAAAATTGGGTTTCTCTTCTTAAGTTTCTTTAAGGATTGGGATTTTTTATAAGGGAATGTACTCCGCTCCTTCAAGAAATTCAAGTTTTTCTTTAGATTTATATTTTCTCTCAGGATAGGGTGTGTAAAATGATTCTAGTTAAAAAAATTCATCTTTCCTTGAGGTGGATTCTTCATAAGGAGGTAAAATTAACAACTTCTCATACACTGATTTGTGAGGGGTTTTAGGGTATTTTAGGATCTTCGCAGGGTCTAAAACAAAATGTACATTTGGATATTCTGGATGGGCTCGAGTCCCCTTTGTCTTTGGAGCCAGAGTGTCTTATGTGGAGTCATTAGGTGAAAATATATTGCAGTAAACTTGTTCCTAGTTATAGTTTCACCATCTAAAACTAGATCTGTAAACTCTTGTCATTCTACCCAAGGAAAATATCATCATTTTGTCCCTGGAAATGATGCCAAAAATTGTTAACACTAGAATTCAACTCAAGAATACTATTGAGTTAAGCCTAGCACATCTTGTTTCAAAATGCCAATAATTTTATGAAGATGGATAAATCCTTTCTTGGTTTGAAAGGTAATAATGATTTGTTTTGTTAATATCACTTACCTAGGTGTAGCAAGTTAGGTAAATAAAACTAATGGGTAGAGACTTGAAGTTTTGAGTGATGTGATTGAGAGAAGGGAAAAACAAAATTGATAAATCCACCAATAAACAAATCTTTTTCTTAATTTCCTTATGAAGTAGAAGAATAAAGCTTTATTTAGAAATCATTCCAAATAAGATTTAAGAAGAAGAAACACCAATGTGGAAAAGATTACTGAAAACCCCTTTAAAGAAACCTTCTCAGCACATAAGAATTTGTCATAAGCTCATATAAAATCAACAAAGTGTTTCAGAAGAAAACAAGTAGATGGTAAGCAAAGAAGGAAAAAAAACTAACCATTAACTTTATTAGTAGTTGAATTCTTTACATAGGAAAGATGACTCAAAACAGTGTTTTAGATCTACAATATCAAGCCAAAATAGGGATTAAACCCTTTCTTCTTCCACTTCATGAAATATATAGAGTTTTCCATCAGTTTCATATATTTATGATCGATCTGATATCTAGGTATATCTCAAAACAAACTCCTATAGGGCATGAGGGATAATCTTACCTATATCTATTGATACATAGAATTAGAAAACAATTACAACTTAGATCCTATAATCTAGGAAACAATTTTCCATAGAGATTGTTGGGGCCTTCGTTTTGACGAATAGATGTTGTGCAAGATATGCTATAGCTTCATTTTGGAGAACAAAAGTTGTGCAAGTTGTCGAGGAGCTAGACAACAGACTAAAGAAAGAAACAGAAAGTGTTTGGAAGGACAATGCAACATCAATTTTGAGGAAAGAAGTTGCAACAAGATCAAGAAGAAGAGAGAACTCTCGCGTTCTCAACCAACAAACTCAGGATCGGATTATATATATGAGACTGATATGATTGTAAAAGGTTTTTTGGTCTGGGATTGTTATTTTTTTTGTTAATTCTTTTTTTTAGTGTTTTTGTTGTGATGAGAGTCATTGTTGTAATGGTCCATACTGCTAGCATAGCTGAATTTTGGAGATCCAGGTAAGAACTAGACTATCAATGTATTAGAGTTTTGTATCAGTCTAGATGTAGAGGAGCAAGAGACTATAACATTGTCTCATACTTGATGAGGAGCATCCTCTAATTAATTTTGTATGAGAATCAAGCTGTGAGAACAACCTGATATGATAATATAATTGAAGGCCCAAATTTTGGATATATCTTGTGTATTTAGTCTTCTGGATGTATTGAATCTTTCCCTGTATTATCTTTATATCTAATATGATTAATTGGTTATAGATTCATTATGAATGGCGATGCAACCTTTTTTTCTTTAGTCTTAGTTAGGAAATGTCTAGAACTGCTATAGTTTTAATATATCTTGTGCAATACTAATAGGAATATTGATCACTCTGATATTTGTCTATGTATTCTCCTTACCTTTCCCTCTCTTTCTCGTCTCGTTTTCAGTTCGGGTGAGACTTCTTCCCTCCTGGGAAGATGAAAATGCTAGTGCTCTAGACTACTTTGGAACCTTTTGTTGGTAACTTGAGAAGGACCCTAGTCTAATCACTTTTATGCCAACAAAATGATTTTGTTGTCTGGACCCTATGTTTTAAAAGGGAACCTGTGAGGAGAATGCTTCGCGGATCTATAGATATAAGATTCAACAATGGTGGGAATGAAACTGTGATGCCTTTATATGGAAGGAAGCAGATTTGCAAGGTAAAAGTGAGAAGGATACAAGATATTTTGTCTTTTACTCAGAAAGATCGAGTGACCAGTATGAGATATTCTAGGTAAAATTCCTAGAAGAACTATTCCATTGAACATATCAGATCCAAGATGCTCCAGAATTCCAAGAACTCGTTAAGAGGACGTGTACTTGGGATACAAAGAAGATCATAGCACTTCATCAGTTAGATCACCATATCACGTGCGTAGTCGATTTTTGGGTTAATACGACTTTGGAGGGGTACATAATTGAATTTGCAGCTGAGAATCACCAATCATTTTCACAGGTAGAATAAATTTTCAAGAAAGGTGCACACAGAAGACTATTGAGGGAAATTCCCCTGTGGATCAAAGTATTCTTGATGGAGGAGGGGATGATAACTATTCCCTCGACTGATATGGAATCCTAAACACCTACTCTTGGGGTAGGGTGATTTTTGGGTATGATCATGACCTAAGAAGGGGAAATTGTTATTTGAAAGATGGGAGAAGATCAATAAATGAATGAAAGAAATGAGAAAGTTGTAAGGAGATCTGCCATTATTGAGAAGTGGCAGTGTAGAAAGGTAAAGAAAGAAATGAAGTAGTCTAAGGTGGTGTGTAAAGAAATCAGATCAAAAGGAACAGATGAAAGAAAGAAGGAAGATTTGAGGAAGGTAAGAAGACAAGAAAGACTATCCAATCTAATATTACAACAGAGAGAAGCACAGAGAGGAAGGAGTCCCCAAATGGGTGGATGATAAAAAGAGTGTGGAGAAGTAAGGGAAGATGAAGTAGTTCTGAATCTTGCAGATAATCAAGAATATTCAACCTCGATATCAGGAAACATCAGGAATCAGGTAGAGAAGGCTTCTCTAGAGGAAGAAAACAAAACCCCCCAATTCAAAGAAACTCGCCCAGAAGTCAGTGGAACCATCCCCGAATCACCCACCCCCTAGGTGTCATCTATACTCGTGGTAAATTCTATGTCGCCCACTTATGCTATTTCTATTCCATCCCATTAAGTGAGTCAGATCCATCTATAAGTGTAAACACTAGGAGGATATTGGGATCCCCAGGCATATCACAACCAGGATTGTTAGGTTTCATTATAATAGGAGTAGTGAGACCCAAAATGGCTAGAAATATGGGACGATCGATTTCCCGATACCCATAATTATGGGGTAAATGGGATGAAGATGTAGAGAAACATTGGTTCTTATGTGAGGCCATCTGGAGGTCCAGAGGGACTCTTGATGCAAATAAGTTAGAAGAGTTTCATACTACCTTGGGGGGTTGTTATCTCAAATGGTATATGAAGGCTATTGAACTAGGGGTGCAAGGAAAAGTGTTCACCCTTGTCCAATTTCTTTTGAATTTCATCATCGAATTCAAACTACCTCAGTCATAGAAACAAAATCTCTCTGAGTTTTGGGAGATTCAACAATGGGAAGGATAATCTGACTAGGAGTATAGATAGAAATTTAAAGATGCAATTGGGAGAATAACACATCCAATTCACGAATATCACCAGAGGAAATGGTACATCCAAGGATTACTACCTCTGATGAGAATTCCTTTAACACAATGTTGGATAGCCACATTAACAGACGCCTTGGAACATTCGATGAAGATCGAAGCCATTGTAGGTTATCCAAGGAATCTAAGGATGACCAGGCCCCCAGTAGATCCAAATTTGTCACAACTCCAAGGAAAAATATCGGTGCTAACGGAAAAGTTTCAAGAATTAACCACACCAAGACTAGGATGACCTCAGGCTTGGTGCATAGGATGCTACACAGAAGGGCATCTGGAAAATGAATGTTTGTGCATGAGGGGAATGGAACCTCCTCAAAATTCGATGGGACCCTCTTAAGGAACAATGGGAGGAGTTGTGAAAGTATCTACGAGTCCACCATTCCATAGACTAGGTCTATACAATACCTTCCTAGGCACTCAAACATCTTAGATAGCTAAGTACTGTGAGATTTTTCGGACACATGGGCATGTGCTGAGGTAGTGTCCTATTATGAATAAGTACACGACTGCACCCAATACAATACACAATGATTTCTGCGCATCTATGACCCATGCCAAAAATCAATGTAGAGCGTTGGATGCACTTGCTGACATATTAGACCAGACAACATTCAGAATAAATGAAACCCCCCAAGGACATGGAAGAGGCTAGGGAGGTTGGGATAGAGGTGGATTCAGAGGAGGAATAGATGGAGATAGAGGGTCGATCTGATGTTACAAATATAATGAACAAGTTCAACTAGCCAGAGACTTCCCTCATCCAAGACAACCATGGTGCTCTCACTGTAGGAATAATGGGCACACAACTGAAGACTGCCCAGAGATGATCGCAGAATGGGAAGATTAGGTCCATCAACAAGGAGCTAATCTCATAAGCTCAGAATTGAAAAGCGGAATTGAGGGACAACTACCTAATATTAAAATCATTACTCATGGAGGAGATAAAACTGGATCGGATGCAAACAATCAACCCAAGATTCATAAAGTTGTTCCCAAAGATGACATGTATGACCCAATGAAACAAATGTTGTTTGCCAAAAATGAAATAGAAATATTTATGAGCATCCCCACTTTAGAAATAATGAATAATCCCCCTAAAGTCGTATGTAAACCTAACCTTGCACAAGCCCCCACCTCACCACCGATTCCTAGAAATTTTGCAATTCCAAGGAGACAATGTGAGTAGTCTTAAAGTGTAATCAATCTCCAGTTTCAATTGTTCTTTGATATCCTAGGGGGTGAACAAATTATAGATAAGTTGTGCAACACTCTGAAACTGATATTGGGAAATGAGGGAACCTCAAAAGTCGTAGTAAGTACCAACCTCCCTGAGAAGAATACCCATAGAATACAAAGAAGAAAGATGCGAACAGGAAAATAATTTAGGTTAGAAGCCTAGCTAGATGATTTTGAAATCAAATATGTCATGCTAGATTTGGGATTTGATTTCAACATCCTACCCAGAACGACCTGGGAAGATTTGGGAAAACCTTAGTTAGTATATTCCCCCATCTAGTTGAGAATGGAAAACTAGTACTACATTTTCCCACTAGGAAGTCTGGAAAATGTGGAAGTAGATGTTGCAGGAGTTAAGACTACAACTGATTTTTGGGTAATTGAAATCATGATAGATAAGGATCCCTGCCATGCTCTACTTTGAATTTATTGGGCATATGAAAACTATGATATAATTTATATAAAGAGGGACACCATGACGTTTGAAGCAGACGGGATAAAAGTAGTTCATCCCTTAGATCCATGTTCAGGGCTCGGATATATTGAACTAGTGGACCTCAATATGGAATAAGATGTTGTTGACCAATTATACACCATAACAACAAGAACGAGACTAGATTACATAAATCCAACTACAGATGGATCAATAAGTTGGAGAAGCATATAGTCTATTGAGGAGGATTCAGAAGTACCATTTGACAGTTGGCAGCAAGGTTCATATGAGTTTTACAAAAAAATCATCCTACGGACAAGTGGATCTTCCCCCGAATTCTAAACCCCTAATACTGAGACAAAAAGATGAAAATGAACACTAACATCCCTTTGAGATTTTCTTAACTAGTTGAAAAGAGAGAGAGGGAGAAAGGGTGTGATGCACCTATTTCTAGTGTTTGTCTTCACTGCTCCAATTTGAGGTTGATCTCCAAACTCGTTCGCACATCTTGATACCTGCAAACCACAAACAACAAAGAGGAACAAAGAAACTCCCACTCTAGCATACTAGATTAAACAAAGTCATCTACAATAGACAAGCATATGTGAAGATACTTAAACTAGAAGGAAATAGGCCAACCATATATTAATATGAGAACTCAAGAAGATTACTTACAACCATGAATGATGTTGCAACACTCCTCCAAGATCCCCTCATCGAACCCTTGCAAGATTCTCCCAATATCATAATTTTGATACCTCTAATATTCCCCCATCCCTCTTTTCTCCATGGAAATCCTTCATTATATAGGATTTGGAGGCTTAACCACCATGGAGAGGATCACTCATGAGATCCACTAAAATGGGATCTCCAAGATATTTAGGGATAAAATATCTCTTAAGGATTTTAGGGAGAAAATATCTCTCAAGGATTTTAAGGATGAAATATTTCAACCGTCCATGAGATCCTCAACCTCCCCCTACAAATAGGAAACCAAATGTGAGGTGGATTCTCACACTAAATTAATTTCATTTTCATGAATATTACTAATAATTCATGTGCACATAGTATTTTGACCTTCATATAATATATTTCTCCTCCACATTGACTAGGGATTGTGACATATTTTATTTCATAGTGTCGAGGTGTATGTGACACTTAGCAAGGTGCATATGACACTTTTACGACACTTGCAACACTTAGGGTGAGGTACCTAGGTGTGGAAATTTGATGTGTAACAATGAGATATTCTCAAGACGATGAGCAACTGTCATGGAAATGAGATGGATTGGAACCGAGGTCAGAGAACACCCAACATATAATGGTACCCCATAGGTACACATTTTTCTTATCATCATGGAAGAGGAAATAAAAAAGGATCAAAGGATTTTCGTTCTTGATGTAGCCTTGCAAGATATGATCGCTAGATTGTGGGCCACCCATAAATCCTTGATTATGGAGTAGCAAGATGCAAAAAAAGCCATCTGATGTCGATTCCAAAGTAGGGATCATCTGAAAGAAGAGATGAAGATATATTTTCATGATGCGCAACTATTCGATGGACGATCTGACCCTAAAGTGCATATTGAACATTTCTTAAACCAGTGGAGAGTGGCAGAAGTACCCACTCACCTATGGGTTCAAGTATTTCTCAATTCGTTGGGTCCAATCCCAAAACCCTGGTATATACATGAGGAGACCAGAAGACAAACAAGTTGTTGGTAGACCTTACAAGACCAATTTTGCAAGGATTTCTCCTTTACAAGTACCCTACGCTCAACATAGTCCTTCAAATAATCAAGGAAATTCTTTTTACTGAAATTTGCAAAAAGAGATCAAGTCCAGTAGTATGTGTTGACCATGCTCATTTACTTTAGTCTAGTTTGGCTCTTGAAATTGATAAGATACCTTTACCTTGTTGTAAAGTTGAGAAATACCTGGAAAAACCTGATCACTTAGAAGAGCTTAGAAACTTAGCCATTAAAGAAATGGAAGGAAGTAGGGAGATTCAGGATACCATACCTAGTCACACATGTAGCCCCTATAATCATCCACTGAAGTTGTGGAAAGTTAACATAGGGATTGAAAAGAATCATAAGATAGCTTCTATAGGATATTACTGAGATGATCAAACTATGAATGCAGTACACAACTTGTTGTGGGAATATGAGGACTTGTTTCTGAAAACGTTCTCATAAATGAAAGCTATAAAAGGAGACATGGGAGAAATGAAAATTGAGTTGAAACCCAGCTCAAGACCTGTGAAACACAAACCATACTGACTTAATCCTAGAATAAAAGGGAAGGTCAATATGGAAGTGGAAAAAATTCTTGTGGAAAGACTTATTTTCGCAATCGAAGAAGCATAATGGATTAGCCCCATAGTTATTCAGAGTAATAAAGGTACATAAGACATTCAAGTTTGTGTAGACTACATAAGTCTAAGTTCTTCATGTGTGCACAATCCATTCCCGACACCTTTCAATGATGAAGTATTAGATCAGGTTGTTGGAAAATAATATTATTTACTTACAGATGAATTTCAGGATATCACCAAGTAAGAATCATAGAGGAAGAAAATAAGAAGACTACATTCATAACCGAATCGGGATCATTCGCGTACAACATAATTCCCTTTGGATTAAAGAATGCCCCTGGATTCTTCTCTCGGATCATAATAGCATCATTTCGAGAGTTCATCCACAAGTTTGTAGAAGACTACATGGATGATTGGACTGTATATATCATGTTAAAATACCATGTCGGGCTACTTCAGTTAATGTTTGATAGATGTCGTGAAATGCAGATATCTCTGAATCTAAGGAAGTTTATTTTCTTTGTGCCACATGGCAATCTTCTAGGTGATATTATATGTAGAAAAGGAGTCTTGGTAGACCTAGCTAAAGTTGTGGTCATTCTAAACATGCTTCCACCTTCAAGTGATAAACGGTTGCGCTCTACACTAGTACATAGAGGATATTACCACAGGTTCATAAGAAGATATGCAACTATCACTACACCTCTAGAAAAAATGTTAAAAATGTCTGAGTTATTCCTGTGGACACCAGAGTGGGACAAAGAATTTGACATTCTCAAATAAAATCTAAGTACTACACCTATATTGATATTTCCTAATTGGGAAATTGAATTCCATGTACATGTGGATGCATCATGCATTGCCCTAGGATCCATTCTAGTGCAACCAGAGGAAGGAAATATGGACAACCCTATCTATTTTTCCAGCAGAAAGCTTTCGCAAGCTGAACGCAGCTACACAACCACTGAAAGGGAAGTTCTAGCTATGATTTATTCATTACAAAAGTTTAGAAACTACTTGTTAGGCTCTCATTTAAAGTTTTTTACTGACCATTCTTCATTGAAGTACCTAGTCAATAAACCAATACTTGAAGGAAGGATTTTCAGGTGGCTACTTCTTTTTCAATAGTTTTTATTTGAAGTAATTGTTAAACGAGGAAGATGCAATGTAGGTCCAGATCACTTTTCTAGGTTGGAATCAGGGGAAGGTGGTGGAGAAGTGGATGACCAGCTCCCAGATGCAGACCTATTATAGATTGAGGCCATCCCAGAGTATATTGAAGACATTGGTGTCTTCCTCAATACATGGACCTGCCCATAAAATTACTCTGCAAACTATCAACTGATTTCAGGACAACTTTACAAATTGAGACTAGACAACATCCTTAGGAGATGTGTATTGAACCATGAAAGGAAAGATATCTTATGGGAATGCCACAATGGAGTTGCGGGAGGACATGTTGGAGGTAAAGATACTGCATAGAAGGTTATTCAAGCAGGATTATGGTGGGCTATGTTATTTAAATATGCTAAGGAGTATGCTAGATCTTGTGACATATGCCAAAGAGTAGGAAAGCCATCATGCAAAGATGAATTACCTCTTCAGCCAGTCAGGGCACTTCAGGAATTTGAGAAGTGGTTTGTTGACTTTATTGCACTGGTCAACTCCCCGGCTAAGCACTCAAAGGCTAGACACATCATTACCGCAACTGATTACCTCACAAGATGTGATGAAGCATAGGTAGTTCAATATTGTTCGACAGATATAGCTTCTATATTTATCTTCAAGAACACCATCACTCGGTTTGGATGTCCTACGAGTTTGACCATTGATCAAGCTAGTCACTTTATCAACAGTACAATCACAATGTTAACAAAAAAATTCCTTATACAACACCATAAGAGTAGTCCCTACCATACACAAGCTAATGTTACAGTGGAGGCATTCAATAAAATTATGGAAAGAGGACTAACAAAAGTATGTTGCGCAAATAGGGAAGACTGGGATGATAGAGCTACAATAGTCTTGTAGGCTTATAGGACTACCACAAAGAAGATACAGAGGAATACTCCATTTCAGTTGGTTTATGGGAAAGAAGATATTGCACCTGCATAATTTGTTGCCCCTAGTCTCTATATAACACATGCGACACACATGAAAGATGATGAATCAATTGCACAAAGGATTGAAGACTTGCAAGAGCTTGAGGAAGTGAGATTTTTAGTAGATTTTCATCAGAAAGTTGAGAAATCTAGACAAAAATCTTGGAATGGCAGGCATATTAAGTTCAAAATATTTGTGCAAGGGGATAAGGTGATACTCTATGATAGTCGATCAAAAACATCTAGGCAAGTTGTGCATTCATAGGTTGGGTCCATTCATAGTTGTGGAAATTTGAGACTCTGGTGCAGTCAAGCTAGTGCAACTAGATGATATCCTTCAACAAGGATGGGTGAATGGCACCCTCCTAAAACCCTATATTTCTCATGATTGAGCCAAAGGACTATTTCTCCATTCCAAAGGATCATGTACAATAGTTATTGATCCTACATGATATTGCCTAGTACAGTAGTTATTGATCCATTCCAAAGGATCAATATTGACTATTTCTCCATTCCAAAGGATCATGTACAATAGTTAGTTATTGATACACGTACTATGTCAAGTCATGATCCTACATGATATTGCCTATGTACGTATCATACTCAATCATAGTACGTGTATCATACTCAGAAGAAGAAGAGGATCAAGAACCTTTGGAGAAGAAGATGATGGCATTGCCTATGTTTCTGTATCTCCCAGAACAAGTCATGATATCAGGGAAGGATGTCAATGACACCCTAGCCATCGCATTCATAGGGCATGTCTTGAAAAAGAAGACCCAAACATGTATTTCCCCTGTTAAAATTTTGAACCCACAACCCATATCCACTATTGTACCTCATACCAGAGCCACCACTCACAACTCCTAGACTATGATTAACATCAAAGATGATCCCGATCCAGATGCCACTGCCTACACAACCTTCATCACTGAGCAAGCTCCATTTCCACCAAAAGCCCCATCGCCACTATAAGAAACCACAATTCCATCCCAACCCACTTCGCCCGATCCCATGCAACTGGATCTCCTCGACCCTTCCGAGAAGGTAGTAGAACCTGCTACCCTGACCACCGAAGCCTTGAGCCAGAAAATCACTCCGTCGGTACCCATTCTGATCACTCTTCCCTTATAAGAGATTCAACAACCCAAAATTCCACTACTTGTTCCAATACTGCAAATTCTAGGAACCTAGAGTCCTCTCTCAACAATCCACGTTGATATTCCCATCATTAGAAGCAAAACTCCAGTAGTTTCATTACAAACAGGGGTAGGAGAACAATTGGTTTAGAAAGAACCCCAAACAACATCGGGGCAGAGTGTAACATCCCTAAAACAACATCTAGAGACAGTACTCCAAAATCCACAACAATGTGCTGAACTATTACAATTGTTTCTAGAAAAGAAAGAGGTTCTCCCTCTACTTCTAATGGCCCTGAAGACTAGAATTTCACATCAACTGCAAGGTCCATCCCCAGGGGAAGAAGAGGTGGAGACACCATATAAATAGTTTATGGCTAGTGGACTACCACTACAAGTCATATTACCCCTCGATGTTTCTCCTTTGTTGGGTGATCTCACTCAGTTTCCAACAACACAACTGGTGGGCATAATCAGAGCCTTGACTGAGAAATTGGGGTAGAGGATCCATCAAGACAAATGAGAAGATGAGTTATGGAAAAAATAAGGACTGCTTATGCAAGAAAAACAAATGCAAGAGGAATATTCAAATATACAAGAAGAACAGAAGGTAGAAAAGGTAAAGGTAAAACTCACAGATGCTTGGACAATGATCAGAAAGACAACGCCTCAGCTTCCAGAATCCAACGCAAGTGAGTCTGCATAGAAGATCGAATTACTTCAAGTAGCCTGGTTAGAACGGGTAGAAAGAGAAGAAAATATCGAAGTGCATTTGTGGGATAGTAAGCAAGAAGATGAAATGCAACCCTGGAAACTAAAACAGAAAATGGAGAAAATCATTTTAGAAGGAAACAATGCAAGAGAAACCTTGCACAAAAGGACTACAAAATGCACAAAAATATTCATAGAGGTTATCGATTGGATGGGAATCATTTCAAGGAAAAACCAAAAATTGGAGGACTTGTGCATGAAGATCCAATTGCTCAACGAAGAAGTAGCCAACACCCTGGATCCACTGAAGCAATAAGAGAAATTTGACAAGATCGAGCATGCAGACAATGATCTCAATTCACTATATCAAGCTCAAATTGTGGCTAATAAAGAACTACGAGAGTTTCGACCTATAGTCCAGATAGCTTACCTACATATGCATCAAGTGGACCCCATAACAGATTCAAAATGGAACTCTCTATTTGTGTCCAAGCCAAAAGAATTCATCACAGACGCCACCCAACAATTTGTTGCTAAAGCTTCACTAATTTCCAGGAAGTGGCAAGACAAAGTGGACAACTTCCAAGATGTCAGGCAAAGAGCCCTCGAACTAGTACCCGAGTTGGTCCCTTCGTTTGAAGAATATAAAGAAGAAATAGTCCAAGATGGAAATGGAAGAAACCTAGAACCAAAAGGCAAGGAAGAACAAGAAGCCAAGACAGAGACCATGAAGAACCAAAGACTTGACTCGGGGCGAGTCAAGGATTGTGGTTGGAGCCTATTGGGCCCTTATTTTTGATGAATAGAAGTTGTATAAGATATGCTGCAGATTCATTTTGGAGAACAAAAGTTGTGAAAAATACTGAGAAGATGGACAATAGCCTAAAGAAAGAAACAAAAAGTGGTTGGAAGCACAACACAACATCAGTTTTGAGGAAAACAGTTGCAACAAGATAAAGAAGAACAAAGAACTCTTGGTTTATCAACCAACAAAATTGGGATTGGATTATATATATGAGAATGATATGATTGTAAAAGGGTTTTTGGTTTGGGATTGTTATTGTTATTGTTGTTGTTGTTAGTGTTGTTTTTGTGACGAGAGTCATTGTTGTAATGGTCCATATTGTTAGCATAGCTGAGTTTTGGAGATCTAGGTAAGAACCAGACTATCAATATATCAGAGTTTTGTATCAGTGTAGATGTATAAGAGTAAGATACTGTAACATTGTCTCATACTTGATGAGGATCATCCTTTGATTAGTTGTGTATGAAAATAAAGATGTGAGAAGAACTTGTTGTGCTAATATAATTGGAGGCCCAAATTTTGGATAAATCTTGTGTAATTAGTCTTTTGGAAGTATTGAATGTTGCTTTGTATTATCTTTATATTTGATATGCTTATTTGGTTATAGATTCATTATGAATGGCGACACAACCCTATTTTTTTATTCTTAGTTAAGAAATGTTCAGAACTGCTACAGGTTTAATCTATCTTGCACAAGGCTAATATGAATCTTGAACACTCTAAGATCTGTCTAAGTATTCTCCTTACCTTTCCCTCTCTTTCACATCTCGGTTTCACTTTGGGTGAGACTTCTTCTCTCCCAGGAAGATGAAAATTCTAGTTCTCTAGACTACTTTAGTACCTTTTATTGGTAACTTGAGAAGGACCCTCGTCTGATCACTTTTACGTAAACAAATATAGGTATTTTGTTGACTTTATTACACCTGGCTAGTACGTTGTATCCTTCATGAGGTCCACTTGATCCTCTGTCATCCATTTGTTTAAATACTTTGAAAACTCTAAAATAAATGATGGATATGTATTTTTATCCACCAAAAAGAGGCTGTAAATAAAATTTTAAAGGGATCTCATATTCTCTCTACAGATTCCATAAAATATTTACCTGATCATATACTTTTTCCATCACAAAAAGGCAATTCAGTTTTTTCTTTTGCAAAATCGGCTACTACAGGTGGTCCTGTAGTGACAATATTTTCTTTTGAGGAGTGTTGTAGGAACTTCCTGTAGCACTCTTTTAAAACCTAATTTTAATATCTTTCATGCCCTTTTCTTTCCCAGGTTACAGCCAATCATTACTCATAGGGAGATAATACTTCAAGTTCATGAAAACAAAAATGGTTTCTTCAAGCATCCATCATCATTAGTAAAAAATTAGTTTTTTCATAAACACTTAAGTTCTGAAATTGAAACTTCTCCCTGGAAGATGGATTTAGCTGCCTCAACTAACAGATCAAAATTGTTTCCTCTTTTTTTCTTTGTTTCAGAACGAGTTGTCATTTTCTTTGGTTTAGTATCTTCATATATGGTCAAAGGTTTTGGGCCCTTCTTGCTCTGTTTACTCTGTTTTATTGCATAAAATTTGTCTTTTCCTGTAGGAGCCTTTTTGTTTGTTGTTAGATCCTCTTTCTTCGGTTTCTTTTTCTCAGTTTTGATTTTAGAAACCTTCCTGCTTTTTGATGGATCCACATTAGGGTTTATAGGTTCTTCATTGATTACTATAACCTTATCTTTGATTGCAAGGTTGTACATTGCTTTAGATTTCAATCTGAATTTGTTTTGTGGCCTAGTACTCATTTTCCTTATCAATTTTATATCTATCAACATCATCTTTAGAAGAACTATAACTAGGAGGAATAATCTTTGGAATGGGTTTTTTAGATTGTACACGATCTGAATGTTCCTCTACTATCTTAGGTTCTTGAATCTCATTCAACATCTTAGGTTCTTATAACATTTTACTCTTTATGATATAAACCTTTTGTGCATGTGGGAAAGGATGCCTACCTCCACCCAATGCATGAGAACATCCTTCACCTATTTGCAAACTGGTTTGGGTAGCCTCGACTTGTTCATCTGAATCCTTCAAACTAGGTTTCTGTTTATTATTCCATGAAACAATAGGTTGATGTGTACTTGATGATGCTCACATTGGCTCAAAAACAAATTCAGTCATCTTTTGGGCAGAAGGATGAAATATATTTTAAACCCTAACCGGATCAAAAATTGATCCCATGTCTTCTATATTTTCTCTAGCTCTGCTTTAATGAGTATATTAATTAACCTTTGATGATGGATACCATGCGGGGGAGTCTTGGGGTTTTCTTGAATTTTCATGGCCATTTTATTAAGGTCCCTTAAGAAATAATATGTGAGACTCATCCTTTTAATTCCTGACAAATGAAGGAGGAACCAAAGATGAAACATGAACATAGTAGAGTAACGTCTTGAACATGTGATATAACATTTGAGCATTAGAAAAGCCTCCATCCATTCATCAACTATCGATTCCCTAGGAATACCATTGCCCCAATTGGGATCTTTGTGCTCTGGTTTTAGGAATTGATTGACATCCCCACCTATGATTAATTTGTTCTTGAACCATTTTTCACCATCAACAGGGAGATTATAGGCTATTTCTATTAACTCCTCCGTAACCTTCATTATCAGATTAGCAATCTGAACCCTCTTTCCATCAAATCCTTCAACAAATGCCCAAGCTACATCATAGTGATAACCATCTAATTTGGAACAATACATATACCAACCAGCCTGGTCGAAGACATGTCTGTTGTTTTCTTATGTTTCCAGAATCTCGGTTCCTTTAGGTTCCTTTCTGTTTATGTGTCCACTTTTACCCATATCTACTATCACGACCAGAATAATGGATTCCTTGTTGTAGAAGTGGGATATGCCTGCTATGTGGAGAAAGATACGAGATTTTCTTCCTATATGGAGGAAATTTAAATTGACCATCCATAATATGAAACTAGAGTAACAAATAATACACCAAGTCAAAATAATTGTTTTAAAAACCCCATCTGCATGACATCCTGGATAATAGATATGAACAGGTGAAAGTATTGTCACCTTTGCATGTTGCGATGTTGATTGGGTACTTGATAAAATCCTTGAGTCTTTCATTCTTCCAGGTAGGATGATCCACGTCTTCAAACTCCTCCTGTAATATCCCTAGGTTGAACCCCAACTGTAAATGTAATAATGTACTTAAGCTAGTGAGTTGTTTTATATCTTTTTGGCATGCATCTTCCATGGCATAGTGTGCACATATATTGCGCAGTAAAATGATGAAATGTGCACATTCCGGATACCGCGCACAACAAACTTAAGTGCGCGCAATTCTGAGGCCAAGGAGCCTTTGTGTATATCCTGTGTTTTATAGGCTGGTGAGTCAGTTTTGTGAAGATTAGGTCGGAGAGCCTAGATGTTAAAGGCTAGTAGTTTTTTTTTGTATATGTCTCATCATTAATATAAAATACATCGTTGCGCGCAGACTGGCCATGAGAAAAGAGTACGGGGGACTAAACTCCACTAGTTAGAGAAAGAGGGGGATACAAGTTAAGGAAAATGGGCTAAGCTAGGGAGCTTGAGACAAAAATGAATATTATATCAATATTCCTTAAAGTATAAAGTATGGATAATTATTTTATCCTAAGTTTTAAGGAAGGGGACAAGTGGGCCAAAGTAACTCCCAACATGACAAGTGTCAAAATGAGAACATGCATACATATAGTTTGGACTTAGTTCATTTTTTGAGGATTCCATCATTCAGTCATCCATTCAGCCATTCCATGATCATTCACTCACTTAGTCAGTTATCCTCCATACCTTCTGTCACTGTACCTGAACCTGTATCCATAACCATACCTTTTTGTGTACCTGGTTATCTTGGTGTAAATTCTAACCTTGTACAATATCTACTGCAAACTGATATTCAGAAAAGAACAGAAAAGATACAATGGCAAATACAAACATTACACAAAGATTTTTCACCTGGAAACCCAAATCGGGAAAACCAACATATATTATATTCATACATTGTGTTACATTGTTTACAATACAATATACATATAGGAGCCAGCGACATCCAAAACCCTAACCCAATGATCTGGATTAATCCAAAACCCTAATTCCTTAACCGGAAATAGAAAACCATCGGTAAAAAACCATATGCCGAAAAACCACCTAATATCATGTGGTCCCGGAAATATGTCGTCCCGGTAATATGTCGTCCCGGAAATATGTCATCCCGGAAATATCCCATGGGCCTGACACTACTACTCGTGCAAAGAATATAACACATACCCAACACTTGGGAGTTGGACTTAAGAAGCAGGTTGTCAGGCCCGTGGGATATTGAAGAGGCGGGTTTTCAAGCCCGTGAGCAATCTCTCTGGGTGAGAGAATTGCTGGGAATTGATTTTTGAAGGTGTTAAACTGCAGTTACAGGGCTCTAAGACTTCTTGTCCGACCTGTTGTTGAAGCTTGGAAAGGAAGTGGGGCAGTCGAAGGACCATTGAGAAGAAAATGGGCACACTTCTTGGGGTGGGAAAAACATGTGGGTAATGAGAGACTGTAGGTTGTTAGTTTGAGTTGGCACTTGTGATGAAGTCTTTCCTATTGTCTGAGATAGTCATCCTGGTTAGGAATCTTTTTACCTGGGTGGACTTTAGTCCCATCTCGGGGGTGACCCACTATTGAGAGTGATGAGCAGTGTGGTCTAAGGCTGGGAGGTTCGTGGAAGGTCTGCATGCAGTTTGTGATATCCTTACCAAGATAAGTGTCAATTGTCTGATAAATTTACATGCTGCATTATTATTTACGTGTTTATTTTTATGGGTTTATCCTATGTGTGGTTATAATTGTCTTTATATTTATGGGTATTGCGTGTATATGCTGAATATATATGTTTACTATTATTTCAGTATGAATCTGTGCATTTACATAATGTATTTGTTTGTTTACGTTTTATATATGAAGTTTTGCAAGAGTTCTGTGTGTATATATTTTAATTGCATGCACTTCGAAAAAATTATGTGGCATAGCTCAGTTGGACGCTGGGTATGTTACAGTATGTTGAGTAGAGAATGAAATCGTTCTCTGGAGTAGCATGGCCTGGCATAGGTGGCTGGGGATGTTACACCTCCAACAATACTCGTAATGATGAAAATAGGGACAAGTGGAAGTTTTTGTTGCACCCTCCAAAAACTGTCATTTAGCATATTTTGGATGGAATTGACTTGAAAGTCGTTATCTAACTTTGGTAATCATGAAACATAAATTGTGACATGACATATGACTATGATGGAAAGATTTAAAACTTAAATGATG
>ML783471.1:127481-173941 GCA_009831015.1 Picea engelmannii | reverse complement strand
GAAGAAAATAAGACGAGATAAAACTTTGTAGAACATTATAGGTGATAACAGTTGGCATATTTTATTCTGCGGAGTATGTGACTCTATTATGAAAATATTAATGGAATATGGATCAACACGGAGGCTGGCTAGACATTAGAAAGAAAACTCATGCTTTCTCTCATAGATCAGGCACAAAAAAATTAAACATTGCATGTTGAACCAAAATTTGTCAATGAACTCTTTTGCAACTACCAGTGGGCCTGGATTACTTTTTCTTGTAGTATACATTTTTCCATGAGGTAGTAGGACTTGCCAACAGTGGCTCACATAAGCTTTCTTGATTTTCAGGGAGTTGCACTTCATCTGCCATGGGCCTTGTTGTGTAAGCCTCAGGCCATTACCCACATCAAGTAGACGATAAGAAGAGTGCAGTGTGTATTAAATTAAAACGTATTTTTACCTCCAGCAATTTAAAAAAAAAAGAGTAAGAACCTTTCGTTCTCTACGGGAAATGTCGACAATTCTCTACAGGAAATCCCGACAATCGGGGCAGAATATGGAGACTTTGGGAAATGTGAAATATTTTTCTTATGGGAGTTTCTTAATCCATACATAGTCAATAATTTCACAACCACCCTAGTAATCCACGTATCTGAGAAATGCAAGCTGCGCTTTTGGAGAATTTTGCTATTTTTTCTTGGCAATGGATACTGATACAACGTTCCTGTAGAACTAGATTTTGAAATGTCCTCTGCAGGGTTCTTGAATGCTCAATTATCCAAGAAGAAATCCTTTGTGGGATGAAACTCTAGGTCCAGATTGGTTTGGTTGTTGGAACATTCTTTTTTGTAATTCTCTGTATGTTATCTCTGAGGCTTGGTACCAAGGGAAAGTTGGCCAAACTCTCCCATGTCATATATATATATATATATATATATATATATATATATATATATATATATATATATATTTGTGTTAACCTTTGCTTTCATGGGTTCTGTGATTAAAGATGCCCAAACGTAGGTGAAGATTCAGTTTTAAAACGCTGTCTCCAGCAAGTTTATGTTGACCAGTCGTCTGTGGAGGATACAATCTGTATATTTTGGGGTGTGCGTGAAATTCGTGAGTGGCATTATGGTGTTCGGATCTATCATGGTATCCTTGTAGAAGCAGCAATTCTTTCATATCACTAGATTTGTGATTATTTCTCACCATAGCTATCGATCTTATTGATGAGGCAGCTTTAAATCTGAAAATGGAAAAGTATGATGAGAAGATTCATTATGGGTTGGATGGTATCAAGGAAGTAAGAGACATTAAATTGTTAAAGGGGAAATTCACAAACTTTCCATGGAAGAAGCTGGCTATATAAATTGCATAAGAATACTCGATGGTGCTCCTCCAAAGGTTTCGAAAAATGAGTTACCTTTTCATAAGGTTTCAACAAAAGAGTTACCTTTGCGTGAGAATGTGATAGAACAGAAACTAAGAGAATTTGATAGCACAGAAACTAAGATAATTTGTTCACTAATGCTGACCATTCCAATGCCATGAAATCTATTAAAAAATTAGAGAAATATGTTCTTTAAGAGTAGGAGCTCAGTAACTTAGAAAGACATTTGGGTGAGGAGAAGCCCCAAAATATGGGAAACCCTACTTATTTTCATAGGCTTATGTTTTCAAATTTTCAACCTCAAGATGAATACGGTTATAATGCGAACCTGTATGGATTTGGCTCCATGAGCTATATATAGTCTGTCATCAATAGTAGTGGTCCGACGCCTGAAGTGATCAGGGTGGATATTGGTGGCCACCCACCTGTTCCAAATTCCAACTAGCGCATCTTGACAGGTTTTAGCTAAACACGCTTCTCTGTAATGGGGGCATTTCTTTGTAATTGTGGGTTATGCACTTCCGGGGCTATCTTGAAGCTCTACACAACATACAGGTGGATAATGGTGGTCTCCCACCTATTCCAAGTGGATTATTTTGGAAGTTTTCATGTCAGTACATCTTTTTGTATTTCCAGGGCCATTATGGGGCCCTAAACAATGTTTCTTCACTTGTCACAATCAAACAGTTGACAGAGTCAAAGTTTGACGACACAATGCGTAGTTCTTGAAAATACCTTTCCAACATGCTATCACACACCTAAAACAAATATCGTATGAAAACCTTACAACCCCGGGAAGTTAATGTACTAACTTACCCCAATGGGGCCCATATAATTTTTGACACTTCATCTCCTACGGTTAGGTTTTTGAATATCTAGGGTTTCATCATTCATGTATATTATTAAAATGCCTTCAAAGTTTCATTGTACTCATCTTATTGTGAATGAGTGTAGCCGTCACATCTCTTCTCAGAGATAAGCTGTCACCATTCTAGCAATTCTTTCACTCTGTATTTTTATAGTCTCTATACATTTCTTTCATTAATAGAAATCATCTATTATTGTATTTCTCTGTTTCTGGTAATATTTATTTACACTTCATTATAATATCTCTTCTTTCTTTTCATTCCGAAAATAATCTGGATCAATGGTATCAGAGCACGCTGCTCTTGATCATTTTTCAGTGCATGTCCCCAACAAGTTTCGAGTATAACAAATTGGGTCTTGAGCTTATCTCTTATGAGGACAATCGCTCTCACATACACAAGAAACCCTCCATGGCAGAAGAAAAGAAAAACGATGAAGCAAAAGATTCTATTAACATGTTGCTTGAACAATCTCTTGCATGACATAGGGACGAAATGATGGAGAATTTTACCCACATCCTTCAACGCCTTCCAATAATAACTGACACGTCTTCATCAAGCGACCACTTTAGAGGAACATCTCCCTTCAAGGTGCAAGTTAATTTTGATATTCTTGTATTTGAAAATCAGACAGATGGGGATGCCCTAGAAAAATGGTTAAATATGTTAGAAGGTTATTTATCTGTTCACACTTTTTTTGATAGGGAAAAGATCACCTCTGCACTCCTCAAGGCTCTCCCCCATGTCAAACATTGGTAGGAAACTTACTAGGAGCAAAGTTCCATAGAGAAATCTAGAATATATGGGGCCAAGCCCACTTGGGATTTTTTTGTGGATGCGGTCAAGGAACAATATTACCTTGTTGATAACTATGAAAACCAATACATGAGATGGACCACGCTACGACAAGGGAAGATCCAAAATAGTGTCGGAGTTCATAAATTATTTCCATAGTTTGCGCACCAATATGGGTATAAAAGACTCTGAGCGACATCTAGTTCTGAAATACAAATGGGATATGCATAGGTACATCCAAACCAAAATGGATTTCCTAAATGTCTCATCATTGAGAGTTTCCTATCGATATGTTGTCAAAATCGAGTAGAAATTTAGGCACCAAAACAAATAGGAGTTTGGGTCTGCAAATCCCCAACAACCAAAATATGATAAAGACAACCCTAACCAACAACCTCCCGACAACTAGTCCAAGACACGGGAAAATAAGGGTAAAGTAAAGACGAAGAATAAAACTCAAAAGTGGTGTGACCTCCATAAAATCCCCTGGCACAACACCGATGAATGTCACTCGAAACAATCATTGGTGTCCAAGATCAAAGACAAGGAGTCGAACCCTGATTCAGAATTTGATCTAGAAAATAATGAAAAAAGATATATCATTGACGCAAACCCCACTGTTACTATCGCGACCACAATAATTCAACTATAAGAACCAGTAGATCCTGAAGAGGGGGAGTGCCTCTTCCATTCATAGATGTGGGTGAAGGGGACCCCGTTGCATTTCATTGTTGATAGAGACAACTATAAGAACCTCATCTCAATTGAGGTCATCAAACAGCTGAGGTTGTCTACAACACCACACCCGCAACCATACAACTTCAAGTGGTTTCATCAAGGACGATATCTTTGTGTCATTTAGCAGTGTCAACTGTCCTATGGCATCCAACCCTTCAATGATGATGTAGTGTGTGATGTTGCCCCTATTGATGTCTTTGATGTTTTTTTGGGCCAAACATATAAGTGGAAATTTCATGCTATTTATGAGTCTCGCCCTAGTAGTGCCATTATTATTCTGGGGGGTCAGATCTACAGGATACCAGTGGTAGTTTTGACTATTTTTCCACCAAAACAATATTGCAAGGTAATCTCTCATACTGCAAAATTTAGCCTCTTCACAGTCTGTTCAAAGATTACACATAAGGCCACTGCAACCACTACAGCCTCAACACCTTCTATCCAACATAAATAGATTGCATAAGAGAAAGAAGATATTTTTTCTTCACCTACGATGGTACTTATACAATGCCCCGTCAATCCCATAGACAACAGGTTGGTGGAATAGATTCAACCCCACCAGCAACATGTTTGTGACAGCCTTTCACAGACCAAGCAACACAACTTCTCTAGCAAGGCATGTAGCTCACCAAGATTTAGATTCAGAAAACACTTTCTCCTCTTCCTAAGGGGGGAGGACTGATCCAGGTGGATATTGGTGGCCACTCACTTGTTCTAAATTCCAACTGGATCATCTTGATAGTTTTCAGTTCATCGTGTTTCTCTGTAATAGGGACATTTCTTTGTAATTGTGGGTTCTACACTTCTAAGGTTGTCCTAAATCCATACACAACTTCTAGGTAGATAATGGTGGTTGCCCACCTATTCCAACTAGCATATTGTGGAAATTTTCATGTCAGTATATCTTTATGTACTTCCAAGGCTATTTTGGGGCCCTAAACAATGTTTTTTTGTCTTGACAGAGTCAAACTATAGACGGGGTCAGATTTTGATGGCATAATGCATATTTCTCGAAAATATCTTTCCAATGGGATATCACATGCCTAAAATGAAGATCGTATGCAAAATTTATGACTCCGGGAAGTTGATGTACTAACTTACCCCAACAGGGACCACATGACTTTTGGCGCTTCATCTACTAGGGTTAGGTTTTTGGATGTCTAGGGTTTTGGCATTCATGTTTATTATAAAACATGCTTGAGAGCCTCATTGTACTCATCTTCTTGCGAATGAGTGTATCCATCACATCTCTTATCATAGATAAGATATCACCATTCTAGTGAGTCTTTCACTCTGTATTTTTACAGTCTTTGTACATTTGTTCATTAATAGAAATCATGTATTACCGTATTTCTTTGTTTCTGGTAATATTTATGTACACTTCATTTTAATATCTCTACTTTCATTTCATTCCGAAAATAATCTGAATCATGAAGGAATGATGATGATACCAATGTTTCTTCCATGGGTTTGTTTCTGAGTCTTGGTAGTGTTATGACAAGTTTTCCATATCGATGGAAAAAGAAAGGCCTCTTCAAGTATATGAAAGGGAACAATGTTAACATCATTTACATAAAGTTTTCACCAGTGAACTAGTAATTTTCTCTAATTGTATATCTAGCATGCACAAACATATACAAAAATAAAATAAAAGTAAAACTTTGAACCTTCAATGCACCCTATTTCAAAGATGGAGCTTGATTTTGAAAGGAGAATGCCAAGGAAAATTTCTTAGTTTTTGTGATATCACCCTCGAATTAAGAAAGCATATTATGGTGGTATTCGTGGTCATCCAAGCCACAATTTACATTTGTTTTTGTAGGCAAAGAGAGAATTCTAAGAGCAACATAGAAAGATCAGTTTGATAAAGCAAGGTCTAGTGTCGATCGAATGGAAGGGACATGACTTCAGTGGAAATTATTGCACCATCAAAATTGCCTCAAGATCACAAAATTATAGGTTGTGCTATATCCAATGATAACATAATTTGTGATCCCATGCAAACTCTATAATACACTTACTCAAGGACACATACATCAAGTAAAGAGGAGGAAGCTTCATTTTGAACAATCTTTTCAAATACATTCCTTTTATTGGTAAGGTTGTGGAAGTTCTATGGATTCCCCCACGAACATATCTTGTCAGGAATAGGAGCTCCAATTGGTTCAGAACTTACACTTGAATATCTTTACCTCTACATAATAGTTGGGTGGCTTCATAGCAATCTCAACAACATTGTCGAGTCATACAAGCTTAGATTTAGAGGAAAAGTGAACTAAATATTCTACATGATGGGACAACTAGCAATTAATGATGTTAATGCCAAAAAACGTCCCTCATTTATCGGGGAAGTGGGATAGCATATGGATTTGAGGTGTCAATAGCTCCCAAATATTTTCTTTTTTTAGTAAATAGTTGCATAGTTCAAGGCATACATGTATCATTCGAAGGGCATAAGGAGAAACATTCAAGACTTAGAAGAAATTGGAATTTTGGGCATCCTAGAGGTTGATTTTGGCTCTAGAGTTGACAAGGCCATTGTAATTGCAACAGAACTAGAAAATTTCCACAGGATTCATCACTGGCTTTGCAGATTTTGTTTACTTCTCAGTTTATGTTTTCTGTTCTTATCAATTAAAATCCTTTGTCCTCAGTGGCTGAAAATTTTGTATGATTTTGTTTCAACATAAGTATTATTAGTGCAAATGTGTTCTCAGTGTTATATTTATAGTTTTCTTTTAAATATTATATAAAACAATAACTCATTACAAATGCCTGTTATTTCCTTTGTCTTGTATTGAATGGTTTTAAATATTTTGAGTCAAGTATGTCTTTAAATACTTTGCAACAAGTACAATATTTATTACTTCATGTTAATAATAAAGAGTTTCTAGTAAAAAATCATGTCAGTATGTCTTCTTTTATGCTATTGACTTCATTTGAAATATTTTTTGTAAGAGCCCCACTATAATCCTCTGTTTAATTAATGCATAATGTAGATATAAATGTCGTTATGGCCAAATAATGTAATATACAAAATGTGTTTTTAAATTGTAAATAAATATAATGTAATGCGGTTGTTGGGATATGGACAAAGATGGGGGATGATTAATCCATAAGAGAGGGGGAATTCCTAGAGAATGTCCAAGAGGGATCTGAAGGGAAATAATTTATGGGTATTAATTCAAACTCACTTTCCTGATTTTATTATCATTGTGTAAACCTTTTGTTTTTGGTTGAGTGTATGAGAGCCCAATTATTGAATATATATCATAGGGTGGGTGTGAGGGTCCCATCGCATAGTTATTGGAGAGCATGGGGCTAAAGTAAAATCAACTTTGGGAAGAGTGACTAGTCAACTATCTTGGGAAATGAGACAAAATTTGTATGGGTAGTAATAGACAGTTTTACACGTTCAATTTTTACATGAAAAACAAGTAGATAAGAGGTGAGAAGAGCTTGGGATATGGAAAAACAAGGCTAGGAAAATTATGGAGCACGTTAGAGTGTTTTTGGAGAATTTTCGAGCTAGAAATTGAAGAGTTGGGTTGTCAAACCTGAAGAGTGAACTCCTAGGTGAGTTGCACTGTATCAACAAGTCTTTGTTGGTGGTTTTCATGGAAAGTGAATTCCCTTGAGTTCCCAATAGAGAGATTCCTAGCTACCTGAGGTAGAGAGACCCTGATAAACAAATGGGACGTTCGATGGACTGAGAGTAGTGAAGGTGTACATTTTTTGGGTTGGGTAGGTCAAGAGGAAAAGAGATAGAGGAAATTCAGGATAGTTGTAGGAGAAAACCAATTGGTTTTGTGATATTGAGTTGTGAGGGGACTGCAAGATGCACCCTTATTGCTTTTATTCCTATCCCCATTTCAGAGCTGAATTGTTGTTGAAATTTGGAACATCATATCTATGGCTAGGTGGAATGTCCTTCCCAAGCAACTAGTTGTATAAAATTTATTTTAAATATTATTTCTTATCTATTTTGTTGAGTTGTTTAAGAGTTCATGTATGTGCATTTACTCTATGAACGCAAATGGTTTTATATGTTGTTATAGATATTTTATCAGTTGCATTCATGCTTGTTTAGAATGTTGTAGTTGCATTTAATTATGGGTATTAGAATCCGGTTGTAAATGTGAATAATTCATAGCTGGTAAGCTACATGAATCTAGTTAGTGGAATAAAATTCATTTTATGTGTATTTCTGCATACTAATGTTCCTTGGTTAAGCTAGGGGACATTACAAAATGATATCAAAGCTCAAGTCTCAACACTGAGATTATATGGGCCAAGAGCCAACATGAATCGAGTAGATTCATTGTTACATATTTCATCTTGTGGTGAATTTTGGGGGGAAATAGTGAACATAAGAGAAATCCCCAAGTTATGAGCATATTCTGAGTTCAATGCTTCAGAGCAAAAAAATAAGAAAACTTATGGCATCGATCTATAGGTTGCAGAAATAAATTCATCCATGGAAGTCGAATTTTTGTGTGTTTTAGGGTGACGATGAACTTTTACCAATCGATGGTACAGATTAATTTCACCATGAGGATCAATGATAGATATTCAATCGTAAAGTGGGGCATAAGGGTGAATCTAAAAATAGGAGTCTGATAGTGAGATCTGAATGAATGAGGATTGTTCATTGTATTGAGGTTCAATCTTAGTCATTCATCGAAAGTCGGGTTTCAAAAAATCCCTGAAGCAAGGCACAAGTTGAAGTATGAAGAAGAGAATCTTGATTGCAGAATCCAAAAAGAATGATATTTGTTTGATCAATAAGGTTCATTCTTAGCCATCAGATCTCACAGAGATGTTCTTTCAGAAATGTTTTTTTGGGAGAGCTTGTTCGAAAGGTTTAGGCATGTTTCACGTCCCAAAGAAAATCAGTCCAACCAAATTAAAGGTCAAGTAGTTGAGGATTTCCAAGAATATATATACCATTGGATGTGAGTGGTTTCAACCATTAGATCTATCGGAAATGAAACTTTGAAAATGTCGAGAAGCATGGAAAATTGTATTTTCGATGGAGGTTTTCCAATGGGTGAAGTCCAACAGAGCGAGCACGATAGGGCATCAGATTTCAGAGTTTGGAAGGATAGAGGACCATGGAATTTTTTGTTTCCAATGGAGGGTTTCAATGGGAAGATTCTGACAAAGTTTTGGACTGCGGATTTTGGGAAATTCACATAACCAACAATTAAATATTTATGATGGAAAGGTTCCAAAGAAGAGTTTTGGCAATCCTGCGGAGGACTAGATACATCTTGGCAAGGCCAAGAAGATCAATGATTGGGATTAATCCCAATTTTGAGATCAACGGTTTGGATCTAAAGATTGATAAAAAGATAATTTAGTGAATTTTTCCATGAAAATTCCAGTTTTTGAAGTCCTTCATCTTGCAAGGCATTTTTGAGGGCCTAAACAACAGTTTTAGAAAATTAAATTTGTACACAAATGTGTCTCTATCCAGGACATAAGTTTCTACTTCTAAAATGATAGATCTTGGAGAGATGTTTCTAGAAAGATAAACTGGTCACCAAACAAATCTTGTATGAGGGAGTTACAACCAAAACAATCAAGGGTAAAAATTTAGTACCAGATGTCTTTTAGAGGGCATAACTCCTAGCTCAAGATTCAGTTTGGGGCCCAAGTTCAGTCAATGGAAATATAATGGAATGTAGAAGTCAGCCATGGAATTATATTTGAGTTTTGGGTATCTAAAAATGTTCTTGGAGAAAAATAGGACACATGTAGCATGTAGGGTTGAAAAAGGGAAAATGGTCAAAACTTTTAAAGACCATAACTTTCTGCTTGGAACTCAGAATTGGGAAAATAAATAGTTGATGAAAATATATTGAGGAGGAGAATCCATATATTAAACAAGAAAATTAATTTAAGAAACACTTTTTCATTCAAATCAAAAGAAGATGATTGGTGGCACTAAAGGGAAGAAGAAAATTTATGAATTCTTTTCCAAATTGGGTATGTACACATTTTCATATAACAAAAATTGTTTGCATATACATTTTATTTAGAATTATAGGTTCAAAGAAGAAGTTAGTTTCTATATGAGAACCACAACAATGAAAGATTCCAAACAGTCCTACAGTCATGAGGAAGAATTCATAGGTATGCATGTCAGCATGGGGAAAGATGAGATCAAGTCCAATGAAAGAAAATATAGGAAATAACTTGTAACTATGAGGAAACTACAAGGAGAAGTGACGAGTTATAGGGATGATATCAAAGGATTATAAAGGATCAGTAAGAGATACTTCAGAGCTTGAACATGTTGCATAAGAAATCCAAAAAGGACTCTGGAAAAAAGGCAGAAGTTAGTGCTAGACAAGTGACAACATCCAAGTCCCATAGAAAAAGGTATCGACATGGGAATGATAGGAAACCAAGGAGAAGGATCAAGCACCATCATTCCCCATAGTAATCCAGTAGGAGAGCTCATGATAGTTCAGGGCCATGGAGAATCCCAAGTCTATCTCCTGTTAGGAGGTAGACGAAAAGGCCCGAGGGATATATCATGCAAGTTGATATCAAGAAAATTAAGACACAAAATTTCAATGGTGAACATAGTGTAACGTACCCAACCACCACTAGATCGGGAACGCTACCTCAAAAACTCTATTCAAAAATGATTTTGAATTCTGATACCATTTCATTATTAAAGAAACATGAAAGAAACAAGATAAAAACACATGAAATAATAAATATTCATGCTACAGTATAAGGAATTTTTAAACATGTCATTCATAGCAATAACCAAAAGGCATGCATGTTATAACATACAAATCTAAGAGACAATAATTCATACACAACATAAATAAATATATAGTAGAAAAACACATGTCAGAGAGCACACTTATCTTAATCAAAATGGTTCACCAATTGGTTGCAGACCAAGGACATTCCACCCAACCGTAGACATTATTGTTACAAGTCTCAACAACGATGTCACCCCCAATCTAGGGCTATGAATCCACAAGGATGGTTCTAGGGTGTCACTCTACTTACCCAAACTATTCAACACTCAAGGTCACATGGGTTCCTTAACACACAACCATCCAAAGTACACAAACTCTCTTCTCTCCAGCTTTCATAACCCAAGAGAATGGATCCCCTTCTCTGTCACATAGTCCCTCAGGATTTCCACCTCCTTCCATGGCTCCAGTGCATCTCGTCCAGAATCTCTATATTGGGACTCTTAGAACTTACATATTTGAATAAAATTTAGTACATGCCAATGCATCTCAAGCATGTAAGCATTAATTCATGGTTGAAACACACCAGCCACTACTACAACCAACAAACAGTGTCTTCCTCATCAATAATTCACCCCAGGGTCCCATTCCAATAGTAAGAATGAATGATTGAGAAGTGAACATAATGGAGAGTGTTTAAAAAAATGAATAATGAATGAACAGGGTGAGTGAGGAATAAGAAGAACCCAAAAAAAACCCACAAGATGGGTTTAAATGTTTACTTGAAACTCAAGAACCACATGGCCTTCCCCAAGAAGCTCATGTAACCACTTCTCTCCATTAATAAATTATGGGTAAATAAAAATATGATAAAATGACGTATCCTCTTAACCCCCCTCTCTTGTGGAATCATAGCCCCCTATAACTCTTTTCCTTGTATATATTGCAACCAACGATGTACTTTATTATTAATAATGATCATAGAATTACATTTCCTAGGAACATTGGCATCTTTAAGTGTTTTGGCACTCCGACATTTCATCAAATAAATAAATACATTATTTCATATGGGGGCTCAAAACCATGATATTGCATTCACCTTCCCCTTATTTTTGCATTGTCCTTAGTGCATATACAAAACATAAATCAAAATTTCAAAATTTATTCAAAAAGTCGTGGGTACTCTACCCGCATGACATCTTCATGCTCCCAAGTAGAATCTTTAGGATTGTAGCAGGTCCATTGAACTTTTACCAACTCCATAACCCAATTCCCAAGCATTTTGACTTTTATGTTCAATATGTGCACTGGATGGACCTAAAAGTATCCCTCTGGATCTACCTGAATCAAATTCCAACCAATAACATGGTTAGGATCATGTATATACTTTTCAACAAAGAAACATGAAATACATTATGCACATTCATGGAAGCATGCAATGAAAGCATGCATGCAACCAACCATATTCTATCCAATATCTCAAATGGACCACAGAATCTAGTTGCTAGCTTTGTACAACTACCCAACTTAAACGAGCTCTTCTTGGGGTTCACTTTTAAGAGAACATGCTCCCCCACTTTAAATTCTCTAGCTGTCATGTTCTTATCTGCATAAATTTTCTTTCTATCTAGAGTTTCCCTTAAATTCTACTTAATTCTAACCATCTGGTCTTCCATGTCCATCAATAATTCTGACCCAAGTACTACTTTGTCCATTGGGTTTCCCCAGCTCACTGGAGTATTGCATTTTCTACCATACAAAGCCTCAAATGGGCTCATCTTCAATGAAGCTTGATACCCATTATTATAGGCGAAATCAACCAAATGCAAGTAGTCTTCCCACTTAGATGGTTTATCCATCACATACATTCTCATCATGTCTTCAATCACTTGCTTGACTCTTTCTATATTCCCATCTAACTCTGGATGGTATGATATGCTAAAATTCAKATTTGGACCAAATCCTTTAAATAATCTCCTCCAGAAATTTGAAGTAAACTTTGTATCTTTGTCTGAAACAAATGCCTTAGGTATCCCATGCAATCTAGGAATTTTCCTCATGTAAATTTMTACAATATTAGTTGTTGTATGAGTCATTTTCAAAGGAGAAAAATGAGCAGTGTTTATTAATTTATCCACAACTACCATTATGGAATCATTTTTCCTTGTTGTCCTAAGAAATTTAGTCATAAAATCAATTGTTACCACTTCCCATTTCTTCTATGGAATTGGAAAATTGGAAATGGTTGAAGCTAACTCGATGGGTGTCTATGCTTAACTTTTATTGCCTAACATTCCATACATTTGACAATGTAATCAACAACATCCTTCTTCATTCCCGGCCAAAAGAATTGAMTTCTTACTACTGAAWTTKTTTTCTRGTAACYAGGATGTCCATCATATGAAACATTATGCATTTATTTTAACACCAGATTCCTARKTTCTTTGGAACTAGGAACAYAAATTCTATTTTTGTGCATAAGTAATCCATCTTCCTTAATCTCATACTCTTTAATTTTTTGTTGTACGTTTTATTGTTGTAAACTTTCTTTTACTTATAGGTAATGTTGATCTATAACAACAACATATAAAATCCTTCTCTTTAAATATGACTGATGCATACTAATAGTTGTAGCATGCATGAGATGTACTCTTCTGTTGAGTGCATCGACAACTTTATTTTATTTTCCATTGATATGATTGATGCCAAATTCATACTCACATAAAAATTCTAACCATCTTGTTTTCCTAGAATTCAAAGTTGGTTGTTCAAAAATATATTTCATACCACTATGGCCTATCCTTGTTTCAAATCTTTTTCCCATGAGATAATGGCTTCACATCTTCAATGCATGAACTATGGAAGAAAGCTCCAAATCATGTGTGGCATAATTCCTCTCACTTTCTTTGATTTTTATAGACTCTTAATCAATGACATGTCCATTTTGAGTGAGAACTTCGTCAAGTCATTCCTTTCATGCATATGTACATAACACAAAATTCTCATTTGGGTCAATAATCTCTAAAATAGGTGCACTAGTAAGCAATTCTATCAACAAATTAAAATTCTCTTTACACTTTATTGTCCACTCAAAATTGATTCCATTCTTTTGTAAAGAAGTTATGGGATGAACAATCATAGAGAAACCCATTATAAACCTCTTACAATATCCTGCTAATTCCATAAAAGATATGATTTCTGAAACATTCTTGGGTGTTGGCCATCCTCTAATTGCTTCAATATTTTCTGGATCTACTACTATACTTTGTTCTGAAATGATATGACCCAAATAATGGATTTTTTCTTGGTAAAAAGAACACTACTAATCTTTGCATAAATAAAATATTCCCTTAGAAATTGTAGCACCAACCTCAAGTGATGTTCATGCTCTTCCTCAGACTTAGAATAAATAAGTATGTGATCCAAGATCACAATGAAAACATTATCCATATAATTTTTGAATATGTCATTCATTAAGGACATAAAGATAGTTGGTGCATTGGTCACTCCAAATGACACCACTTCAAACTCATAATGTCCATACATGGTTCTAAAGGCAGTCTTATTGATGTCTTCTTCCTTGATTCTTACCTTATGGTATCCAGATCTCAAGTCTATCTTTGAAAATATATTTTCTCCTCTTAGTTGATCACAGAGCTCATCAATTTTGGGTAGAGGGTATTTTTTTTTCACAATGGATTTAGTCAGTTGTATAAATTCTATACACAACCTCAATGTTCCATCCTTCTTTTTGAGAAAGAGTACTAGTTCTCCCCATGGAAAAACACTTGGACGTATGTACCCTTTCTTCAACAATTCTTCCAACTGCATTTGTAATTCTTTCAATTTAGGTGTACTCATTCTGTAAGGTGTTTTTGATATTGGGGAAACTCCTAGTACTAAATCAATAGAGAAATATATCTCCCTCTTTGGTGGAAATCCTGGTATTTCTTGGAATACATATTCAAAATCTTGAAATACTAGACAATATTCAAGGATTGGCCCTTTTTTTCTTTTCTGACTCTTCCACACGAGTTTCATAAAATTGACATCCTTTCTTGAAACATTTCTTCAGTTGTAAGGTTGAAATCTCGTTTATAGAAATGGGTCTTGGAATTTCTTTCATAGTGCTCTATTTTCCATCTTCATCAAGACATGTAAAGGCATTGTTATCAAAATATAGGACGACATGGTGTTGTTCCAACCAATCCATTCCAGTTAGGATGTAATAATATCCTAATGGGATGATATTCATATCAACAACTATATTTACCCCATTAACATTTATCGGAAAACTTCTAACAGCCTCATTGATCCTTCTTTTGGTTCGAGTGGCTAGATAAACAAAACTTGACTTCCCTAGCTTACTTTTCTCCAAATGTAATCTATCCACTATTTTAGGATCAATGTAACAGTGACTTTCCCTTGAATCAATTAAAATAGCAAAAGGTTTATTAATTATCTTACCTTCCACTTCATTCATATTGGATTGGTACTTTACTTGTTGATCTTCTAAAGTTGCATATATATTGCCCATGTCCTCCACTGTTGTAGCCTCTTGGATATTGTGCATGGTTTTTTCTTTATCTCCTTTGCGAGGGTAATCCTTGTATAGGTGATTTTCCTTGCACCCCTAACATTGGATTGGTGGTATTCATCTTTTTCCCAAGGAATCCTCTTTCTTGGATTTATCCTTAGCAGACTAATATTATAGATTTTCATTAGGGTTGTTCCTATTGAAAGGAGGTTTGAACCCCTTCCTACTCTAATATGGTTTCGCCTTCTTATATTTCCAATATTTCTGCATGGATTCTCTACCCTTGCATTGCACATACAGGTACTTAGCCTTCCTGAAGGTCTCAGTCAATGTCATGGGCTCATCATATTGAATCTTCTCTTTATAAAAGGATGAAAATCCACTTGAAAAACTATGTATCTTCACTTTTTCATATTTTATAAATCCTACATACTTCAACAATCCCAAGAACCTCTTATCATATTATGTCATGGTCATGCTTCCCAACCTTAACTCAAAGAAATATTGCATATTATTGTCATAGAAGTGATCTGAAAGGTACTCCTTTTGAAAATGTTTCTTGAACTTCTTCCAAGTGATCATGATCTCATTAATGTGCTCAACTTGCTTCAACTAATCCCACCACATTAAATCTTTCCCATGTAAATGGTATGTGGAAATTATTTCTTCTATGTTTGAGGAGTAGTTATGCAATTGAAAATACCTCCTGAGTCCAAGCAGACATGCTTCTATGTCATCTTCCATTTCTCTTTCACCATCAAAGGATGGTGGCTTAAGCTTCCTCAACTCTCCTTGCTAATTGTCCAAATCATGTATTCTTCTTTGGCGCCTAATAGGAGACGCTTTTGGATTTCTTATGGAGTCTTTAGATGCATAAAATTTCCTTACTAATTAAGGTAGTGAGTGATAGCTACGATTTCGGCTGGCACTTCTTGAATGTGAATATATTCTATAGTTACCTTTTCTTTCATGGCATATTTCTTATTCCTCCTACCTTATGTCTGATCCATTCCTTGCTTGCCTATGAAACTAATTTAGGCTTTGAATTACTTGAGTATTTATCTATTTGTTTTCTCTCATAAACCTCTCATTGTATTCTTTGTAAATCTGCACTTCTATTTCCAGGATCCTCACAATCTCTATTAAGGTTTCTTGTTCCCCTCTACTCATGTTCCCATTTGATTATGTCTCTGCATATTTTGACCTTTGGATTATTTATCATGATTGAAGGATCCCTCTCCTTCCTCCATTTCTTGAATATGCATTCCTATCCTGAACTCATATGGTTATACACCCTAATTCTGCAAAATGTGCAAGCAACCATTTTGTTAGAATTATGCATATTAAAAAAGTTTTCCAAACAATGCTACATGTCCTTTTTCTTCTGAATTCATGAAGAGAATATATCATCATTCTCCAAAATATAAAAATTCAATGTTATTCTCCTATGAATCATGTTTCTAATGACCATTCCCATTCGCCAATCCATTCCAATCTCTGAGCTGAAAGTTATGGCTTCCTGAAAAAACCACTTTAACCCTTTTTGTCCAAACAGGATCTTATAGAGGCAATGAGATGGTTTTGTGCCAATCTTGTCAAATTATTCCGCAATCTCTTTAAATTGGTACATAATTCGAATTTTATACAAGCGCTTCCTTCAATCCACTTTCCTTGTGACTGTGGGCTCGAAACTATGGGATTATTAACTCTAAGCGATTTTCATTTATCACTTTTCTCTTTATTCTTCTACACATGACCTGGTTCGAAAATGTATGTGAGATTGTTTACTTCTATGCCCTTCACGCCTCTAATCAACCCCTTTACCTTATCATGAGACTATTGTTGGAACCAGGTCCTTCAAAATTTGACATTATTTCATTCTTCTGGAGTAATACTTCCCGAAGTAAAATTCATCGAAGTACTTATATTATCTCCATTAGTAGATCAAACAATTGAGACTTAATCTCCCATTTATTGGATGCTCCTGGCTCATTTGGAGGCTTCAACAAAATCAACGATCATGACTTAATCAGGTTTTACGATGAACAATCCTTATTTATTTCGGTACTTGAGCACTCCGGGACTTTGGGATATTAAAACTCTGAAGTTCAACTCCGCCAAAGTTATACCCTCTAAAGTGCTTATTCCATCCTTCAACTTATTAATCTAATGGTTGAGAAAAGTGTCAAAGGGATATTATATTGATGGTCTGCATGGTTTCTTGGCTTACCTAGTCCTTCCACTATACTCTATCAGAAGGTCGAGAATTAACTTGAAGTTCCTCCTTGATCCTACAGTTGGCTGGATTTTGGGGCTTCGGCACTCCAGGACTCTGGGATACTACACCTCTCACATTGATCAACTCCCCTAAGGTTATACATGTAGAATTGCTTACGCCATCCTTCCATTACTTGATCTAGTGGTTGAGAAAAGTCTTGAAGGGATCTTAGATCAATGAACCACATGATTTTTCTACTTCGTCCTTTGGCACTTTTGATTTTAGAAGAAGTTGAACATTCTGAGACCATAATCCCAGAAATAATATGGCATGTTGATGTCACCTATGGTGATATGGACCATGGTATGTGTGCCATGTGTCACTCATAAATGAACACATTGAGGTCCTAAAGGAACTTAATTCATGTGACACATATCCCCATATGGCACCCCTTCCATGTGGTATAAGACATGTTATCATCCAAACGGACGGTCCACATTCCTCTACTCTAGATTTGATGGCCTACGTGATTTAACGACTTCGTCTTTGCACTTTTTGGCTTCAACACTTACCATCTTTTCCTAGCATCAAGTAATTGCCGAAGTGTTGAAGTTATGGAGTCCCAAAAATTACGCTATCCTTCCACTGCTGATCTGATGGCTCACATCACCTTAGAATTCTTCCCTTGATCTAACAGTTGGAAGGATTTTGAGGTTTCACAACTTCAAGATTTCATGCCTTTGCCTTGTCTCTAATAATCGTCGAAGTGGCGAAGTTCCAGAGTCCCAAAACTTAACCTATCCTTCCACTTGGCCTTGATCAATGGTTGAATATATGTCAGTTCAATCCAATGACTCTAGTTATATCTAACATTTCTCAAATAGATCTGACAAATATTGCTTATCTATCTCTCGATCTAACAGTGATGATTCCACAATCCTTTACAAAGGATATTTTTCTGCATTGCGCTCTTTCTTCTACATGATTTCTACAATGCTCTTACTCTTGAGGTTTTATTTCCTCCTACTCATTCTTCTGCATACTCTTTTCCATGTTTGACATCAATACCAACTAATTTTCCAACATCCCGACTGTAACAAATTTTCCTCATAGTTATGAAGGTGTTTCTGTAGTTGATCTACTGCGAATTCAATCCCAATAACACTTCCTTAAGAAGCTCCTTTTCCTGAGCTTTAAGATCTCAAAGACACATTCTTTATTAATGACAATACCATATCCAACAGTTCCAACCCATACCATTTTGGTGTTTCAACCAGAGACTCTGATGCCAATCTGTTACATACCTAGCCACTGTCGGGTCAGGAACGCTACCTCAAAAACTCTTCTCGAAACTGATTTAATAATTCATAAGATACAAATATAAGAGACAATAACTCATACATAATGGAAATAAATATACAATAGGGAAAGACATGACAGAGAGAGCACTTATCTTAATGAAAATGGTTCACCAACTAGTTGCATACCAAGGACATTCCACCCAACTGTAGACACTATTGTTTCAAGTCTCAACAACAATGTCACCCCCAAGACAAGGATCTGAATCCACAAAGAAAGTTCCTGGGTGTCACTCAGCTTCCCAAAACCAATCATCACTCAAGCTCTCATAGTTTCCTCAACACACAACCATTCAAAGTACACCAACTCTCTTCTCTCCATTTTTCGCAACCCAAGAGAATGGACCCCCTTATTTTCCATGGAGTCCTCGATTTGTCCACCTCCTTCTAGGGCTCCATTGAATTTGGTCCAAGATATCCATGCTGGGACTCTCAAGACTCGCAACCGTGAATAAAATTTAGTACATGCCAATGTATCTCAAGCATGCAGGAATTAATTCATGGTTGAAACACACCATTCACTACTAAAACCAACAAACATTGGATTCCTCCTCAATAATTCTTTCCAAGTTCCCATTCCAACAACAATAATGAATGAGTGAAAAGTGAACAGAATGGAGAGTGTGAACAAAAATGAATAATTAATTAACACAGTGAGTGAAGAAGAAGAAGAATAACCCCCAAACAACTCGCAAGATGGGTTTAAATATTTACTTGAAAATAAATAACCACATAGCCTTCCCCAAGAAGCTCATGTAACCACATCTCTCCATTAAAACAATTATGCGTAAATAAAATATGATAAAATGACTTATCCCCTTAATCCCCCTCTCTCGTGGAATAATAGCTCCCTATAACTCTTGTCCTTATCTGTCTTCCAGCCAGTGATGTATTTTATTATTAATAATGATCATAGCATTACATTTCCTAGGCATGCTGGCCTCTTTAAGTGTTTGGGAACTCCAACCTTTCATCAAATAAACAAAATAAATTATTTCATATGGGGACTAAAAACTAGGGTTTTACACATAGGAAGCAAGAAGATGAGACTTGACGGTTGGAAATAAGGAAATATTTCCAGCTGCATGATTACCCCACCAGGGTAGAAACAAGAATTGCAACCTACCACTTGTAGGGAAAGGAAACCATATGGTGGGATAAGATTAAGAAATCCAAGCACCTTGAAGAGATGAGGGTCTCATGGAGGCATTTCAAAGGATATTTCCAAGAGAAATATTTGGTTGATCATTACTATGAGAGGAATATGAAAGAGTTCTTTGAACTCAAGTTGGGAAGTGTGAAAATGGATGAGTATGAGAAGAGGTTCTTTGTATTGTTGAAGTACATGGACTTCATAAAGGAAGAAAATATAAAAATACAAAGGTGTTTGAGTGTGTTAGCCTCCTTATACAATGATAAGATACAATATGATAACCCAAGGACTTTGGAACAAGCCATAGGGAGAGAAAAGCAAGGGGATGCCAATATTTCAAAATACTTGGAATGACAAGATGAAAGGAAAGAGGGTGAAAATAAAGAAAGGTTTTAAGCCACCTTTTTCAAGAATAACTCTCCAACAAATCAACAAGTCCATTCAACCCAAAATGAACACAAGATAGAATATTGTTTTGGAAAAATGCCAAGAATTACCCTGTACAATGTTGGATATGTGAGGGGAATCACTTGTATAGGGACTTCCCTCACAAAGGAGAAAGAATGAGGACTATCCACAACATTTAGGAGGATGAAACAATGGAATACATGGGAGAAAGCATGCCAAGGATTTATGCATCCTTGGACAACAAGCAAGAAAAGTATCAATGCCCCATGATTGAAGTGGAAGTTGAGATTGATGACCAACTCATAATAATGTTAATTGATTCTGGAGCTACCCATAATTACATAAAATATAACATTATTGAAATATTTCACTTGCAAAGGAGTAAGCATAAGAAATATTGATTAGTTCAGTTGGCCACAGGGGCTAAGAGGAAGATCAATGAGTTGGTTAAATAATGTCCAATAGATGTGAATGGACTCAATACAAAGGTAGATGTGAACATTATACCTTTGGGTTCATATGATTGTCTAATTAGCATGTATTGGTTGGAAAAACACCATGATATCCTAGATTGTTACAACAAGACAATAACTTGTCTTGATGAGAAAGGGAAGCAAGGAAAAATTGAAGGCATTCCAAGATTTCTAGTTGTTAGAGAAATTCATCCATGCAACTAAAAAAGAATTTCAAGAAAGGATGTCAAATTTTTGTAGCCCGTATGGAAGAGAAAACCGGAGATAAAGTGGAAATTATTGAAGACCATATGGTATTGACAGATCTTGAAGATGTTTTTGAGGAAATTCTAGGATTTCCACCAAAGAGGAACATTGAATTCTCCATTGATTTGGTGGCAGGAGCCGCCCTAGTGTCCAATATGCCTTACAGAATGGGCACACCAAAATTGAAACAGTTGTGGATGCAACTAGAATAAATTTTGAAGAAGGCATATATACACCCAAGTGTGTCACCTTGGGGATCCCTTGTTCATTTTTTGAAGAAATATGGAACCTTAAGGTTGTGTATTGATTTCATACAAGAGAGTAAGGTCACTATAAAACAAATATCCCTTTCCAAGGATTGATGATTTGTTTGATTAGCTGAAAGGTGCAAGAATATTTTCCAAGATTGACTTGAGATTAGGCTATCATCAAGTGATGATAAAGGAAGAATATATTAGAAATACAACATTCATAACAAGGTATGGGAATTATGAATTCACAGTAGTGTCATTTGGAATATCAAATGCCCCAACATTTTTTATGTGTCTAATGAATGGAGTGTTCAAGGTGTACCTGGATAAGTTTGTAATTGTTTTCTTAGATGATATTATAATCTAATATAAGTCTAAAGATCAGCACAAGGAGCACCTAATAATGGTGTTAAAGTTTTTAAGGGAGCATAAATTGTATGCCAAGCTAAGTAAGTGCATATTTGATCAAAAGAAGATCCATTACTTTGGGCATATTATTTCAGTAGATGGGATAATAGTTGATCCCGAGAAGATAAAGGTCATTAGAAGATGGCCAACACCAAGAAATTTGATGGAGGTCATATCAGTTATGGGTGTCATGGGCTATTACCGAAGATTCATAAAAGGGTTTTCAAAGATTGCAAGCTTGATCACTTCTTTGCAAAAGAAGGGAGTGAAGTTCGAATGGACACCAAAATGTGATGATAGTTTCTAGCAGTTGAATTTTTTTTTTGACAAGTGCGCCCATATTAAAGATTGCATATCTGGATGAATAATTTTTAGTGTGCACAGATGTGTGCAAGGAAGGACTCGGTGGAGTCTTTAGTAAAAAATATCATGTGGTATTCTATGAGTTCTGAAAATTAAAAGAACATGAGAGAAATTATGCTACTCCTGATATAGAATTATCAACAATTGGAGATGCATTAAAAATATGGAGACATTACCTCATAGGGAGGATATTTGAGCTAAGAACAAACCACTATGGTCTAAAACATTTATTTGGAAAACCAACATTAAATGCTAGGTAGACTAGGTGGCTAGAATTTCTTAGTGAGTATGACTTCAAAATCAAACACATCAAAGATAAAGAAAATCAAGTGGTTGATGCATTCAATAGAAGATATTATGAAGTTCATGTTTCAGCCATCAACATGTACAAGACATATTTAAAAGATAAAATTATTGAAGCAACAAATTCATATCAACATTATTTGCAAATAAAGGAAAACTTATAGCAAAGCAATTTACAACAGAAATTTAAAAATTATGAATTAAAAGAGGATGGAATCCTCTTGTACATAGGTAAGGTGTATGTTCCAAATTCCATAGATCTAAAAAATATAGTGTTGAGAGAAATGAATAATGTGCCATATGTTGGGCACCCAAAATATCAAAAATACATTACAGTTGTTAGGTGCCAATACTTTTGGTTGGGAATGAAGAAAGAAGTGGCTAACTACATATCTCAGTGTCTAGAGTGCCAAAAGGTGAAAATAGAGCACAAACATCCATCGAGATTGCTACAACCATTGCCCATTCTAGAATGAAATTGGGAAGTGGTTACAGTATATGTTATTACAAAGATTCCCAAAATAGTGAAGCAACATGACTTCATCATGGTGATGGTGGAAAAATTGACTAAGGAAACACATTTTATTCTTGTGAAGACAACACAAAAGGAACAAAACATTGCAAAGATTTACATGAAGGAATTTATTAGGCTACATGGAGTGCCCAAGGGAATAGTTTTAAACAGAGATTCCAAGTTTACATCCAATTTTTGGTATGGTTTGTTCAAAGTATTCAGCACAAATCTAAATCTTAGTACGGTGTATCACCCAAATTCAGATGGGAAAACAGAGAGGACCAATATGATAATTGAATACATGCTCAGAATGTATGTGATGGATCATCCATCAAAATGAGAAGACTTTATCCACTTAGTGGAGTTTGATTATAATAATGGGTATAAAACCTCATTAAAAATGAGTCCATTTGAAGCTTTGTATGGTAGGAAGTGTAACACACCAGTGAGTTGGGATAACCCAATAGACAGAGCCATCATTGGGCTAAATTTGTTAAAGGAAATGGAAGAGTAGATGACAAGGATTAAGAAACATTTAAAGGATTCCCAATATATACAAAAGAGTTACACAGACAAGAACAAAGTTTTTAGATATTTTTAAGTGGAGGAACATGTTTTCCTAAAAGTTAAAGGAAAAACAAGTTCGATAAGTTTGGGTTGTTTCCCGAAGTTGGTAGCATGATATTATGGGCATTTTGAAATATTAGAGAAGATAGGGCCAATAGCATAGATGATATAATTGCATGTATCCATGAGATTTCATAATGTATTTCATGTGTCATTATTAAATAAATATGTGTCTGAACCTAACCACATAATTGATTGGAATGTGATCCAGGTGAAAAACAAAGGATATTTTTGGATGGAACTAGTACGCATCCTCGACCGGAAAGTCAAATTTCTCTAGAACAAATCCATAGAGTTGGTAAATGTTCAATGGATATTCTGCGGTCCTGAATATGAAATATGGGAGAATGAACAAACCATGTAGGAGGAACACCCACAATGTTTTTCCAATTTTGAAGAAAATCGAAGCTAAAAACGCAAAACTTCATTTTTGGGCAACTAGTTACCAGAAACACATCTTTGAAATTCTCAGTTTCCTATGTTCTTGTCCCTGATAAAATATTGGTCAACTCGATGGAATGAATAAAGGGTGAATATTCCCTGGGTCATCGGGTTGAGAAGAACAAGAGATTATGGTTGGGACTAATGTTGGAGGGTAAAGATTGCAAAATCTTATTTTATTTTTCTAAGTATTTTGATGTATATATATATTGGCATGGTGTCGTGTATCGAGGATGATGTACAATTGTAAGGGAGGTGAAATGTAACATCCCTACTATAATCCTTAGTTTAATTAACACATAATGTAGATATAAATGTGGCTATGACCAAGTAATGTAATATGTGAAATGTAATTTCTAAATTGTAAATAAATATAATGTAATACCAGTTGTTGGGATATGGATAGAGATGGTGTATGATTAATCCACAAGAGAGGGATAATTCCTAGAGAGTTTCCAAGAGGGGTACAAAGGGAAATAATTTATGGGTATTAATTCAAACCTAGTTTCTTGATTTTATTATCATTGTGTAAACCTTTTATTTTTGGTTGAGTGTATGAGAGTCCAATCACCGAATATTTGTCATATGGTGGGTGTGAGGGTCACATCCCATAGTTATTAGAGAGAATGGGTATGAATTACAATCAACTTTGGGCAAAGTGAGAAGTCAACTATCTTGCAAAACGAGAGGAAATTCATATGGGTAGTAATAGACAGTTTTACACATTCAATTTTTACATGAACAACAAGTAGAGAAGAGGGTAGAAGAGCTTGGGAGATAGAAAAACAAGGATGGGTGAATTATGGATCATGTTGGAGTGAATTATGGAGCATGTTGGATCATTTTGGAGCTAGAAATTAAAGAACCAATTTGCTAGGCCTGAAGAGTGAACTCCTAGGTGAGTTGCATTGTATCAACAAGTGTTTGTTGATGGTTTTGTTGGTGGGTTTCCTGGCAGTGAGTTCCCTTAAGTTCCCAGTAGAGAGATTCCTAGCTACCTGAGACAGAGAGACCATGATAAATGAATGAGATGCCCGATGGACTGAGAGTAGTGATGGGGTACATTATTTTGGTTGGGAAGTTCGAGAGGAAGCGAGATGGAGGAAATTCAAGATAGCTATAGGAGAAAATCAATGGGTTGTGTGATATTGAGTTCTCAAGGGACTGTGAGAGGAACCCTTATTTTATGGATTCCTATCCCGAACTCATGGTTGATTTTTTGTTGATATTTGTAACAATGGGTCTATGGCTGGGTGGAACGTCCTTCCCAGGAATTTGGTTGCAAAAACTTTCTTTTAAAGATAAGTGTTTATCTATTTTGTTGAGTTATTTATGAGTTCATTGATATGCATTTACTCTGTGAATGAGAATGGTTTTATATGTTATTATAGATGTTTTATCAGTTGCTTTCATGCTTTTTTAGAATGTTGTATTTTAATTTAATTATGGGTATTAGAATCTGGTTGTAAATGTGAATAAATCATATGATGGTAAGCTACAAGAATCTAGTTAGTGGAAGAAATTTCATTTTATGTGTGTTTCAACGTAGTATTGTTCCCTGGTTAAGCTAGGGGATGTTACATTCCACACATTTTTTTTATTATCACAAATGTTAAGAACTACCACCCTCGTTAGCATTTATGATTTTCTGTCATTTCTCAGTGTGAAAGAGTGTTATGCCATTCTCACTGGTATTTGAGATTTTTCTTCTACATCTTTCATTAAATGTTTTAATATATATGAAATATTGGATAAAGGTTCCAAATGGAAAGGTCTTGGTCTGAATATTTAGAATGGGGTTGTTTTCTAGAGTTTTCATAGTTCCTCCAACATCATTAAACCCCATAATCACTAAAATATGGCATTGAAGTTTGCTTGAGAATTCTACTACTGAAGTGACACTGAAATAGTCAGAAGTAGAATATATAAGAGATTTACCCCCTCTATCCCAAGAGCTAACTTGAGGAAAAGGGAGGGGAGAAAATTTTCCTGCATAGGGTTCATTGGCCCTATTCCTTATCTAGGAACAACCTGAGGAACAACATTCATTTTGGCATTGCTGTCAGGGAACATAATTGAATGTTCAATTTTTCCTTGGGGTATGATAAAGACAAGTTTTGATTCTTGAAGGTGAAAAGGGATCAAAAAATAACATGTTGTTTGATTTTAGAAGAATATTTTTCATTTAGAAGTTTCACTTGGAGACTCTAATCAAATTTTCAATACTCCACTGGGAAATGAACCTTGTTGAAAATTAAATGAAGGACTATTGCAAAATGATCATATATGAGATATTGAATTTCTTTCAAGAAGCTTTGGTTCTATTGATTAATCCCTTTCTCCTTTTTCCTATACATTTCATAAATATTTTTCTCTATTTTTTATATCGGGAAAATCATAAGTCCATAATTATACCTTCCTTATTGAAGAAACAAATCTTTCCCTCTTATTGTATTATTTCCTTTCCATAATTTACTTTTGAGAATCATGATAAGACTTCCAAATATTTAACCTATGTTGAGCATGAAGCCCATATACCTATTCCTCCAATAGGGAATCGACTTTGTGAATCAGTTAAGAAAGGACTTTTTATACTAGTTTCTCTAGTCAATAATATAACTTGTGACCAGCCTACAAAGATTCATTCTTTGGTTGTAAATAGATATAAGCCTCTTAAGATGCCATATATCCTTCATGATTTACCTCCCAAATGTATTAAGACAGTTCCTAGGTTTAATGGAAAGGATAATGTTTTAGTACATAGACACATGGAAATCTTCTAAGACTTCACATATTATCTTGAAATTCAGCGTGATCGTGTATATATGAGGAATTTCACTCAGTATTTGCAAGAGGAAGTTAGAAAATGGCTTACAAACTTCATAATTGATTCCATAAGATCTTGGATTGATTTTAAATATATTTTCTTGACTAAATGGGATAAAAGGAAAACACATTGAATCAATATCTCTGTAAGTTTTATTCTTTAAAAAGAAGGAATGATCAAAATATTAAAAACTTTAACAAGATATGCCAGCAATGTTATAATAGTATGCATGTAGATATTAAAAATTTTTAATCTACTACCAGGATATACTATACAATAGCTCACTATCCTGAGTTTCCCTTTATTCTCAGAGAAATAAAATCTTCAACTTTGGAACACATGTTTACTAATGCTAAAGAATTTGAAAATAACTTATGGTCTTTTGGAAAGTTGGAAAATCATATAGTCAGTGAGGATTTGTATGTAGACAACCAGAAAGAAAAAGAAGAACAAGAAAATTCAGATGTCTATATCTCTACAATTCAAACTATTGAGGGTCAACAAAAATCTTGCACCCTCAAAGGAATGGAAATGGAAGACATGAGAAATTCAAATTAGATAAATGTTATTCCTTTGACAATAGGTGATTATTATTTAATAATTGACTCTAAGGATAATTTAGTCACAAAATTATTTGGTGATTTTCAAGACGTTGGTAGGTAGGTGACTTTGATCAACAAGTTAAGGAAGATAATGTTGATGATAACTATTGTAACCTATGTCTGCACCCCTTCCCTTTCACTCCTTTACCCTATACATCCATGAAGTCATATTTTTGTTTTTTGTTTGGTAAGCTTATTCTCCATGATTTAATCACTCATATTCAATGGCCCTTACCCATTTTTTACTTATTTTGCACAATCTTTTGCTTCCTTGAAAGGTGATTACATGTTCTGGTTTGAGTTTGAAAATATTTGTCGTGATTTTTATCACTAATTGAGCATGTTGAGGAATGTCATAGCTGAGGAACATCTAGTATCCTTCTGCAACTTTGTAGACAACTTTAACATTGACTATGCAGATGTGTGGAGGATGTTATTTGTACAAATCCTTGATGGGGAGGTAAGAAAATGGTTCCAGGACCTCCCTCCAACCTCCATTGCACATATTGATGCATAAGATGAAGATTTCATAAAGAAATGGGGAGATAAAATGGATTATCTTTATTACATCACTGAGTTTGGGGCCCTGAAGAAAAAAAATGGTGAGTCTATTTTGGACTTCACCAAGAGATTTAATAATATGTATGGTAGGATCCCAGATGAGACAAAACCATCTGAAGCCTCTTCCAAGATCACTTATTCCAATGAATTTGATGCAAAATTCTCTCTTTTTTGAGGGAGAGAAGATCCACAACCTTGATATCCATGCAATAAGAATCCATTGAGGTTGATTCCAACATATTGGCATCAGACAGGTTAAAGACTAGATCTGAAAAATACAGGAAGAAAACGAGAGAGGAATCCCCTGCCTCCTCTAACCCAACCACATCTGATCCCAAACTTGATGAAATGGCCAAAAATGTGAAGGATATGACATCTGAAATAGCTAAGCTGAAATGAGAATCTAAACAACCAAACATAGCTTTTAAAGGGGTTGGTTAAAAAAATCCCAACCAGTTTAGAAGGTTGAATGATACCCCTCAGATAATGTAGAGAGAGAGAGAGGAGGAATGTTGATGACCAAAGAATAGTACCTCCTTTCCAAAAAAATCATATTGAGGAGATGGATGTAGATAGTGATGTTGTGGATGATACTATTGTACTTTGCATTGAAACATATTTTCACACCAGTCGCTTAACGCAATAAGACTATGAAGTATCCCAACTGTCAAATCAGTTTGATGTTGAGATAGGGGGAAAATGAGTTATTCAATTCCAACCCCAAAACAAATATGACTTCAGGCCTAGAATATGTGCTCCCAAATCCACCACCTTTGATCAGAACATAAAAACATAGGTTCCTCCCAAGCCAAATCCAAGCAAGGGTGCATTGGCTAAACCTCACCAACCTCCTCCATTTAAACATGTTGTCCCTGAAGTAAAGGAAGTTGATAGGCCACAAGAATCTTTCAACCTAGAGCATGAGTTGAGAAAGATCAATATCCTTGTACCCCTGTCAGAATTGTTGAAAAATGAACCTTTCAAACAATCTATTATGAGGGTTCTGCAACCACCTACTTCTATGGTAACTTCTAATGTAATTAGTTTGTAGGATGAGAACCCAACCATTGTTATGGGCCCACACATTGAGGATGGATCTGATGCTTCTCTACCTTTCTACATATCTTTAAATGTCCATGACATAATCCTGCATAACTGTCTCATGGACTCAGGTGCCTCACACAATTTCATGCCTAAGGTTGTAATGGAGGAACTAGGTCTGGATATCACCAAGCCTTACCAAGACCTTTACTCCTTTGACTCCAAAAAATTCAAATGTTTGAGATTAAAAAAGGATATGGTGGTTTGTTTAGCACATTTACCCATGAAAAGTGTAGTGATGGACATCATTGTGGCTAACATTCCCCCCAATTTTGGTATTCTTTTGTCAAGGACATGGGCCAAGAAGGTTGGAGGATCATTACAAATGGACCTCACATATGCCACGATCCATGTTTTCATAGGAGAGCATAGGAGGCTATACAGATAGGCCATATTAGCCTATATCATCAACGACCATCAGAATCCAATCAATCACCCAATTTATGTTGTTGAGGATGAGATTGGATCATTTTTTTTTCATCTAAATGGTGAGGAAATAGAAATTATAGTCAGCAAATGCAAAATTCAGTCTTTGACAAATCAACAGAACAAAGTGTGGAAGATGTATTTCGATGGATCTTCATCAAAAGAAGGTTTCGGGGATGGTATATTCCTCAATTCCCCTGCGCAGAATTTCATAACGCTCTCTTATAACTATGGAATTCAAGACTACTAACAATATAGCTAAGTATGAAGCTCTGGTGCTTGGATTGAGGGTTGATAAAGACATGGCCATTGACAGTTTGGAAGTATTTGGTGATTCTGAGTTGATCATCAATCAAGTCAAGAAGATCTATCAAGCTAAATAATAGAGGATCAAACAATACAAGAATGAGGTGTGGGACCTAGTTGGAATTTTTTTTCTAGCATTTAATATTTCCTTCATTCCTAGAGAAGAAAATCAGAAGGAAAATTATTTGGCATTGGTTGCCAGCACCTTCATACCTCCCATTGGCCCAAATATCAAGTATCGGGTGGAAGTTAGACATAGGAAATCTATATGAGACAACATGAAGTACTAGAAAGTCTTTAGCGTTGATTTAGAGCTGCGAATATTTCTACAGAGCATTGAAGAATTCTCTAGTATCTCAATAGATCGAGAGGATGAATATGCTAAATAAGAGAATAAACAAACATCTCATCTGCTAAAAAAAGTGGTTGGCCACAACATTGTGGAACTTAAAACAAACCACATCCCCAAGGGTATAGTGCCACTGGAAAGGTTATTTGATAGTCATGATGTCTCCAGAGGAGATGCCATAAAAAATCAAGAAGAGGAAGTGATGGAATGCAACATTGGGACTGCTAAAAATCCCAAAATAGTCAAATTTTCCAAGGCACTACCTCTAGAACAGAAAGACAGGTATGTTGTCCTCATGAAAAATTTTGTTGATATTTTTGCATGTTCATATGAGGATTTGAAGACATTTGACACTAACATCATCCAACACAATATCCCTCTGAAGGCTGGTTCTAATCCACTCAGACAGAAGATCAGGCAATTTAATCCCATGATGATGTCCATAACTGAAAAAGAGTTGAAAAAAATGCTTGATGCCAAAATTATTGTTCCCTTGAGGTACTCAGATTAGGTGGCCAACTTGGTACCTGTGAGAAAAAAGAGTGGGGAAATACACTTGTGTGTTGATTTAAAAAATCTCAACAATTGTTCTCTAAAGGACAACTACCCCTTCCTAAGATGGACCATATTTTTCAAAGGGTAGTAGTTTCCCACAAAATTTCCTTGTTGGATGGGTACTCTAGTTATAACCAAATAGAAGTATGCGAAGAAGACAAAGAAAAAGCAACATTCACCACCCGTTGGGGGAAATTTATGTATGACAAAATTCCCTTTGGGTTGATGAATGCAGGGGCCACCTTTCAGAGGGTTATGGATGTAGCCTTTGTGGGTGAGAAAGACAAAATTATGGTTATATATTTGGATGACATCACCATTTTCTCCAAATCAGATGATGAGCATTTACAACACCTTGAGCAGATCTTCCAAAAATGTAGAAGGTATGGGATTTCTTTGAACCTTAGGAAGTCCCACTTTTCTATTCCAGAAGGTAATCTCCTAGGACACATTATATCAGCAAGAGGTATAAAGATAGACCCTAAGAGAGTGGAGGTCATTCAAGAAATTTCAATCCCCAATAATAAGAAGTCTATTCAGTATTTTATAGGAAGAATAAATTTTTTGAGGTGCTTTGTGCCAAACTTTGCTAAAATCTAGAATGCCCACCAAATTTGAAGAATACGAGGCCCGGATATCTCAAATAAAAGGCTATAAAATTATGCATTTTAAATTGGAACCTATATTGGAGGGATCCTGCTGGCATCCTATTCAAGTGTCTTGATGAAAATGAAGCTAAGCAAGTCATAATAGATATGCACGGGGGAGTTTGTGGGGGACACCAGCATTGGAGAGATACAACCATCAATATCCTAAGGGAAGGTTACTACTGGCCCACCCTTTTCTCTGATGTATTCACTACACTAAGGGCATCCAATGAATCTCAAAAGCTTGCAGGAAAACAAAGGTTACTCACACTTCCCCTGAAACCTATCACTACCAGTGGCCCCTTTTAGCAATGGGGATTAGATTTCATAGGTGAAATAAATCCACCCTCCATTGCGAAGCCCAAGTGGATCCTCACTACCACTAACTAATTTACCAAATGGATCGAGTATGTGCCCACTAGGAATGTTACTGACAAGGTGATTATGAACTTTTTGGAAACCAATATCTTTACTAGGTTAGGCTTCCCTAGAAATATTATAATAGAAAATGCACAGAAATTCAAGTCCAAATCCATGATAAACTTATGTGGAAGCCATAACATTTCCTTGAGACATTCCATTATGTATTATCCTCAGGGGAATGGGCTAGTCAAGTCATCAAACAAGTCTCTCATTAGGATCATGAAGAAATTGTTAAATGAAAACAAGAAATCATGGGACTCTAAAATTAAGTATGCCTTATGGGCTGATAGGATCAACACCAAGAGATCCTTGGGAACCTCACCATTTCAGTTGGTCTATGGGATCGATGTTGTCTTCCCTAATCAACTCGATCTACCAATTCTGAAATTCCTACAAGAAGCAATTGAGGAGTTGAATGGCATCCAGGGGAGAATATTTCAGATTATAGAGGTTCAATAAAAGAGAGAAGAATTGAATAATATAAATTAGGCATACCAAAGAAAAATCAAGTCATCTTTTGATAATAAAACTAAGAAGGATATCTTTCAATAAGGTGACCTGGTCTTGAGGTGGGATTCCAGAAGGGAAGAAAAATCTAAGCATGGTAAGTTCGATAACCTCTTGTTTGATATTTTTAAGGTGGTTGAGTTTCTGGAAAATAATAAATTTTTTTACACAATCTGGATGACGCTGAAATTTTTGGGGGCCTAGTAAATGGGTGCTTCCTAGAAAACTATTTTTCTTGAAATATTGAGGGAAGGACCCTTTTGTACCATAGCTACTTTCATTTTTCCGTTTTCATTTGATCAGTTAGTTTGTGTGTGAATAAGTACTCCATATCCTAACAAAGGCACTGGGGTGTGTTAGTGTTGTTGGTTTGATCTTCTTTTCAAAGACAGGAAAAATTGGCGCCATCTAAATATGGTCAGTAGAAGAAGATATACATGGCTAGAAAACAGAAACTGAGATAAGTTACAACAAGTGGGAGAGATATTTTGAGAGGTAAGGTACATGATCTATTGTTATTAGCACCTCACAGGGAAGTGCTATCCTCGGTTGGAGACAATGTTGTAACCTAGGTCTCCACCCCTACCCTTTCCCTCCTTTACCCTATACATCCATCAAGTCTGATTTTTGTTTTGTGTTTAATAGGCTTATTATCTGTGATTTAATCACTCAGCTTCAATGGCCCTTATCTATTTTTTACTTATTTTGCACCATCTTTTGCTTCCTTGAAAGGTGATTACATGTTCTGGTTTGAGTTTGAAAATAATTGTCATCATTTTTGTCACTAATTGAGCATGCAACAAGTCAACCAAGTCTTTTCTATGAAAAGGGAACACCTGTGGACAAAAAGAAACGAGCAGTCAATTTCGGGCTCAGATTGTGAGAACGTACAGGATAAATTTGCAATGGGGGAGATCCAACAAACCACTCAGATCAACGACTCTTGTACATTTGGAGTTCCATAAAGGCACGAGGTTTAATCACAGAGTTACACAAGTTTCACTATGTGACTTCAGCACTAAAACGTTCGAGCTCATCTTTGTCAAAAACTCTCGAATTTTGAACCACCGCATCACTTCGCAATATCAACCATCTGTGAGATCTCCACACTTAGCACTCAAAAAACTCCCAAATGTCGAAACCTTAGATCCATGTAGCATTCACCTATGATGACATGTAGCATTTATCTGTGGTGACATGTGGAATCCATTGGTCATCGACACGTGGCACTCATTTCAGGCCATTTGGGTTACGATATCCACTTATTTCCGGGTGACATGTGACACTCTCTTCATTCAGACACGTTAGCAATAGTGACATCATGTAGACATGTCAGATACAAGAGATCAACCATTCAGGAGGTATCCAAACTTTGCATCCAGAAACTCCCGAACCCCAAAGAGACGAAGTCCAAAAACTCCTGAAACACCAAATGATTTATGTATTAATCTCGGGATAATTAAGATAAACATGGCTAATGAATATAGGTGTAATACCCCAAGGCCAAGCCCATGTTGAATTGTAATTATGTTTAATGATGTTTATAGGATGGTGAGCCAAGTATTTATAAGATGGGAGGCTTATGTGTTATTAGGCCGGAGAGCCTAGAAGCTAAGGCCAGTGAGCCTGATTTTTGTACATGTAATTATGCAAATCATTAATAAAATAACATCATTGTGTGTAGAATGACCACGAAGAAATATTTATGGGGGACTAAGATGCACTAGGAATGGAAAGGGAAGGGGGCTGAGAGGCTAGGAAAAAGGGGCTAAGCTTGAGGGTTTAACCCAAGGGAATATTATAATATATTGCTAAAAGACTAAGGTTGGACATAACCTATTATCCTAAGTTCCTTTAGGGAGAGGAATGAACTCCAAGTGGAGAGGAATGAGCTCCTGGATATCCAAGTGTCATCCAATACACATGCAAATTTATGTGGGAAATTCCCTCGTTGTGGGATTTATCTAACCATTCTTTCCATCTTTCCTCATGAATTCACTCTGGATTCTAGCCATCCATTGTCCCATTCACTCACACACTGAGAAGATATCTAGTCAACCAATTCTTCCATCGTTGAACCCTCTGCCATTGTGAACCTTTGTAATTTGCTAAGTCATCCCTTGACTTACCCAATTTTTCTACTGTGGTTACCTGGTTGACTTAAGAGATGGACATAAGAAGTAGGTTGTCAGACTTGTGGTTTGAAGAGGCAGGTTTTCAGGCCCATGGGTTGAAGAAGTGGGTTGTCAGGACTATGAGAAACTCTCTCTAGGTGAGAGAGGTTGCTAGGGAAGTGATTTCTCCTAGAGGGAGTCCAATAGTAGCTACAGAGATCTGACAATTCTTGATCTGGCCTGTTGTTGAAGCCTTACAAGGGAAGTGGAGTATTAGATGGACTGTGGAATAGTGAAGGTGTATATTCCTGATGTGGGATAGGCATGTGGGGAATGAGAGTCTGTGAGAAATTGGCATAAGTAGTCTCCTTGGAGGGAATCCTTCATGCTTCATTGTGCATCTTTTCGTAGTCTCATCCTAGCCTAGGATTTCCTTTACCTTGGGTGGATTTTAGTCCCATATCAGGGGTGACCCACTGCTAATAACTTGGAGCAACATGGTCTAAACCTGGGAGGATCGTGGAAGGTTTGCGCGTAGTTGGTGGTCTTCTCATAAAAAGATAAGTACCAAGTCTATGTTAATTGTATGTTGTGTATCTTTCACATGTGTTATAATGTTATGAGTATTTCATGTATATGTTTCATTTGTAGGATTATTGTTATTTCCACATGAATATATATTGTAGTAGAATGTTTAAGTCTATTTCAAATTGCATTATATATATGTGTATATCATAGAATGATAGTTTTTAAGTGGCATGACCCGTCTTGGGTGGCTGAATATGTTACAAATATTTTTCAGAACAATTGGTTTTGACGTAGTGGCATGTCCCTGATGAGGGTGGTCGGGGGATGTTACAATTTGGTATCAAAGCCCATGGTTTCCACACTAAACCTATATGGGCCACGAATGTGGAATTCGGTGTTAAAATTACGCAAGAAAATTGATGTACAAAGTGCCACGAGGGCACTGGGTGAACACCTTCACTGTGTTCAAAAGATTAGGAGGTATATCCATTTGATAAACCATATAAGACGTGGTATTGGGCCACAAATTTAAATTTGGGTAATTGGATCTATTCGGAAGAAGATAGATCCCCCACAATCTTCAGATCTTGAGAAGGTGCATGAAGGTTAAGTACAGAAGTCCTTCAGACTTTGCTCATCCGTTCATTTTAAAGCTATATCAGAGAAAATTTCTTAAGTCCGAAACTAATCTGGGCCATCAATTTTCCAAGGACACCTGTCCTTAGATTAGGAAATGTCAAAAGTTTGAGAGTTTCGGGGTTGTGGGCTGTTCAACAGTGAAATCGCGGAAGTCCCAAAGCTACAGGAAGCAGTCGTCTACAATTGAAAATTCAAGAGTTTTTTAAGTGAGAAAATGAGAAAAGATCTACCAAAATTTCGAACTCTTGAAGTGTTGGAGATGATGTGTACCTGTTCGGAAATCAATAGGTCGACAATTTTGAAAAAGTGTCCATGCGAAGAAATTGTCGATGTCCTGATTCACCGAAGTGACATGACATGATGATGTCACTAGGGGTGACGTGGAAGTATTCATCAGTTCGAAAGTATTGTGAAAGTGTTGATGGGAATAATTGTTGAAGTCATTGGTTTCTGAAGTGATGTGACGTGCTAATATCACCAGGCGACGTGGACCTATCGACAGTTCGACAGTTCAATAGTTTTGAGAAATTTTCAAAGATAGGAAATCCCCGAAGTCCCGAAGTGCCAGGTATGACATGGCATGATGATGTCACCTAGGGTGATGTGGACCTACCTAGGTCTACCATGTGTCACTCATTTTTTTTACTTTTGAGAGGCCTTAGTACCGATTGGGACCTGACACATATCACTCGACATTGGGGCCACGTGTCACCACTTTGATTGGTGAAAATTGTACTTCGTGGGCCCCGGGAAGTTAAACAGTTTGGGAGTTCAGCGCTCAGGGAAAATTTGTTGGAAGGACTTCCGAACCTCTGAAGTCTGAAAATCCCGAAGTTTTGAAGTTTCAAAGTGGCATGGCTTGGTGACATCACCTGGAATGATGTGGAAACACATGATGCATGTCATGTGTCAGTGTTCCATGTTCTTTTGAAAGGATGATTTTGTAGTTAGAACTTGACACGTGTCACCCCTCATATTGGGCCATGTGTCTTCTTCTTGTAATCTGCCACATAGCAACCTAGTGTGCAATACTAAGTATACCCCAGGGGTTCACCACTTAGACATTCAAAAAGAATGAAGTGAGACAAAGGAGAAACCCTTGAAGCTCCAAAGAGGGGAGTATATCCACACCGTTCATTGGGAGGGGACATGCGAAAGTAGATACCGTAGTTCGGAGGAGTGGTACTCGGGAATCTCGAGCATTGATTGGGATATGACACATGGAAGCAAGAGAGGGGATCTCCAGTGGGTCGGTACTTTGGGAGATTGGTAGTGAAGTGATTTGGAAATTGCCGAAGCCCGAAGTCCCGAAGCTCCTATCCACCATAGATTTGAACAGATAATGTGGACCGTTGATCCACCATCCTTCATGAGTTCACCATTTCGGTGGTCTGGGATGTCTGTGATGTGTAGAAAGGGAAACCTATAAAGATCTAGAGCCTCGAATTTCCAAGGCTCCGGATAAGTGCCTAATTGTTAGCGTTGGGTCACATGAATTTGGGGGCGAAATAAAAGGGGCTAGCACCTGAAATTTTGTTTTAAATAATAAGAAAAAGGGCTTAGAGAAAGAGCCTGTGGGATTTTTAATTGTGCAGAACTACACCTAAAAAAGGTAAGGAAGGCCTGTAAACCTGAAGGAGGTATCCAAGAGCCAATTCAACTTTGATTTGGAAGAATCCATGTACAATATTGCATCAGTTGCAAGACAATTGTTCAAGTATCCATAATTCCTACTCAAAACTCAGAATTGAGCATGGGAGAAGGAGCTGGAAAGGTATTGAATAGTGGAAGATAAATTTTCACCTAGAAATTTGATCTGAACAAACAATTTCTCAAGAAATCAATAGAAAATAAGTCTGATATATATTAATGAATCATAATGGCTCATGTTTTCATGAAATTATTAATAACATTTATCCTTAAACTTTTTGTTGGATGCACATTTTTGCAGAATTAAAAACTGTTAGATCAGAGTTAGCATAGACTGCAAAGTGATGGAGGATACACATGTAGTCTACCGCCAAGAAGATGGAATTAGAGGGTTGAATGTTCAATTGGGTTTGGAAAGAACCAACTCTAATGGACATGGAGGAGGAAAGGAGGAAGACAAAAATATGGCTAAGACCATCATACAATTGTAGACATATGTCCAGAGCCACATGGATGATAATGAGAGGCTTGTGAAGGCCAAGGAACAACAATAAGACTTCAATATGAAGTTAATGAAAATCTTGGAAAAAATTGAAAAGAAGTTGGACAAGCAGAGTGGCTCCAACAAATAAGGAAGCCACAACACCCTTGAGAAGAAAGGAATATCAAGGAGTCATAGAAGACATCACCATCACTCCCAAAGGCATTCCAACATGAGAGAACATAGTAGCTCAAGTACATCCCCTATCAGGAAGTATAAGAGGCCTGGGGTGGATGAGTTGGAAGGAGAACAGAATAAGATCAAACCTCATATTTTTGATGGAGAGCACAAGAAGGATGAATATGTTGAGACATGGTTGCTAGGCATGAGGAAATACTTCCAATTGCATAACTACTATTCTCATGTAGAAGGAAGGATTGTTATCTACCAGTTTAAAGGAAAGGCATCGATGTGGTGGGATCAACTTGTGAAAGTGAAACACCTCAGAGAGAAAAATGTGACTTGGAAGGAATTCAAGAGGAATTTTGAGAAGAAATACCTGACCAAGAGGTATTGTGACAAAAATATTAAAGAGTTCTTTGAACTCAAACTACGCAGCATGACTATTGATGAATATGAAAGGATATCTTTAGAAATGTTGAAGTATGTATCCTTCATCAAGGATGAGAAAGTAAATATTCATAGGTACCTGAGTGGGATGCCATCCTTCATCAGTGATCAAATCCAATATGATGATCCAAATACTTTGGAGGAAACTATAAGGAGAGAAAAATGCTTATATGGTCAGCAAAAAGGGAAGCCTACTTTCCATAAGGCTTGGGAGGACAAGAAGAAGGTTAAGAAGGAACAAAGGCAAAAGGGGAATAAGCCTCCATTTTTCAGAACTAGTCCTCGAGGACATCTATCTTTTAGAGAGAATATAATGGATGAGTTAGATGGGAAAAGGCCAAGGAAGAAACCAATTCAATGTTGGGGCTATAAAGGAAACCATAAGTATAGAGATTTTCCTCACAAAAGTGAAAAAGAGAGAGTTATTCACGTAGAACAAGAATAAACGGTGGAGGACATTGGCAGAAGTGTACCTAGGATCTATGCTTCCCTGGACCATAAGCAAGAAAAGTTTCAATCACACATGATTGAAGTATAAGGTATGATAAATAATCATTCCTTTACTATTTTGATAGATTCAAGAGCTAGTCATAGTTACATAGATCTTAAAGTTGTGGATAGATTTATTTTTCCAAGAAGCAAGAATGAGAAATATTAGCTGGTACAATTGGGTACAAGAACCAAGAGAAAAGTTGTTGAGCTGGTTAAATCATGTCCAGTGGACATGAATGGGCTAAGTACCAAGGAAGATTTGAACATCCTACCATTGGGTTCCTATGACTTTCTAATTGGTATGGATTGGTTGGACCAACACCATGCTATCTTAGAATTTCATAACAAGGAATTTACCTGCCTAGATGAGGAAGGGAACCCAAGAATAGTCCAAGGAATTCATAGGGCAGTTTGTTTCCGAGAGATCTCAACAATGCAGTTGAAGAAGTGTTACAAGAAGGGTTGCCAATTATTTGCAGCTCATATGGAGCAAGCACCTAAGGATAAGTTTCCAAATCTGGAGGATCACTCAGTCCTGAAAGATTTTGAGGATGTGTTCAAGGAGATACCAGGAATACCCCCAAAGAGATATATTGATTTCTCTATGAATTTGATGCCTGAGAATCTCCAGTATCAAAGACTCCCTACAAAATGAGTACACCAGAGCTGAAGGAGTTGCAAATGCAAATCGAAGAACTTCTGAAGAATGGGTATATACGCCCAAATGTGTCACCTTTGGGTGCCCCAATCTTGTTCATGAATAAGAAATATGGGACATTGAGATTATGCACCGACTTCGGGAAACTGAATAAAGTGACTATAAAGAACAAGAATCATTTTCCAAGGATAGATGATCTCTTTGATCAGTTAAAATATGAAAGGATATTCTCAATATTGATCTAAGGTTAGGATATCATCAAGTAAGGATCAAAGATGAAGAAATCATAAATACTTCCTTCAAGACAAGGTATGGTCATTACCAAATCATAGTGGTGCCATTTGGGTTATCAAATGCACCAATTATTTTTATGTGCTTGATGAATGGTGTTTTCTGGGAATACTTAGACAAATTTGTCATTGTCTTTTTGGACGACATCCTTGTGTATTCCAAGTCAAAAGAAGAAAATGAGCATCATTTGAGGATGGTGTTACAAGTATTAAGAGAGCACCAATTGTATGCCAAATTGAACAAGTGCTCATTTTATCAAAACATAATTCACTATTTGGGGCATATCATATCCGAAGGGATAGCAGTGGACCCTGAAAATATTGAGGCTATTAAAGGGTGGAAAACACCTAATAATGTGACAGAAGTCGGATCCTTCATGGTTCTAGCTGGATACTACAAAAGATTCATTGTAGATTTTTTGAAAATTCTCACCCAATCACTCCTTGCAAAGGAAGGGGGTGAAGTTTCAATGGACAACAGAGTGTGAAAAGAGTTTCCAGCAATTGAAGCAGTTTTTAACCAGTGCTCCAATTTTGAGTATTGTTGATCCGAATGAAGACTTTGCAGTTTGCATAGATGCATGCAAAGAAATTCTTGGTGGATTCCTCAGTCAAAATGGGTTTGTGATATGTTTCGAGTCCTAAAAATTGAAATAGTATGAAAGACTTTATGCCACTCATGATTTGGAGTTGGCATCCATAGTGCACACCTTGAAGAAGTGGAGGAACTACCTCATGGGAAATAGGTTTGATCCGAGGACAAACCCTAATGGTTTGAAATACTTGTTTGATCATCCAACTTTGAATGCTAGCCAGAGCAGATGGTTGGAATTACTTTGTGAGTATGACTTTTATATTAAGCACATCAAAGGAATAGAGAACAAAGTGGTGAATGCACTCAGTAGGAGAGTACATGAACTGCATGCTACAACCATTAGCATGTATCAAACGGATCTTAAAGGTAGAATTTATGAGGATGCAAAAGTTTATTTCAAGTACATGGAATTGGTAACACAATTACAATAAGGTGGAGCAAGAAAATGCTTTTCAAGTGCATCTGATACGAATTATGGACCGTAAAATCAAATAGCTTTGGAATTGAGCCATAGGGCTTGTAAAGGTCTAATGGACCTGGTAAGGTCCCGAGGACGCAACTTGGGAGCATGAAGATATTATGCAGGAAGAATACCCACATCTTTTTGAAGATTTTGGAAATCTTGTTGTTGTTATGTAAGTAAGATGCACTGAGGACAATGCATAAATAAGGGTAGGGGATTGTAATACCTCAAGGTCGAGCCCCTGTTAAATTGTAATTATGTTTAATGATGTTTATAAGATGTTGAGCCAAGTATTTATAAGTTGGGAGGCTTATGCATTATTAGGACGGAGAGCCTATATGTTAAGGCTAGTGAGCCTAACTTTTGTATATGTAATTATGCATATCATTAATAAAAAATACATCAATGTGTGTAGATCGACCATGAAAAAATATTTATGGGGGACTAAACTCCACTAGGAAGGGAAAGGGAAGGGGGATGAGAGGCTAGGAAAAAGGGGTTAATCTTGAGGGCTTAAGACAAGGGAATACTTTAATATATTCCTAAAATACTAAGGTTGGACATAACCTATTATCCTAAGTTTCTTTGGGGAGAGGAACGAACTCCAAGTTGAGAGGAATGAGCTCCTGGAGAGCCAAGTGTCATCTAGGACGCATGAAAATTTATGTGGGAAACTCCCTCTTTGTGGGAGTTCTCTAACCATTCTTTCCATCTTTCCTTATGATTTCACTTTGGATTCTATCCATCCATTGTCCCATTCACTCACTCACTAAGTAGGCACGCAATCAACCAATTGTGCCATTGTTGAACCCTCTTCCACTGTGAACCTCTGTAATTTGTTGATTCATCCCTTTCCTTACCTGATTTTGGTACTGTGGTTACCTAGTTAAATTAAGAGATGGAAAAAAAAGGAGGTTGTCAAGTCTGTGGTTTGAAGAGGCAGGTTGTTAGGCACATGGGTTGAATAAGAAGGTTTTCATGCCTATGAGAAACTCTCTCCAGGTGAGAGAGGTTGTTGGGGAAGTGATTTCTCCTGGAGGGAGTCTAGCAACAACTACAAATCTCTTAGAATTCCTGATCCGACCTGTTACTGAAGCCATGGAAGGGAAGTGGATCAGTGGATGGAATGTGGAACAATGAAGCTGTATATTCTTGGGGTGGGACAGGAATGTGGGGAATGAGAGTCTGTGAGCAGTGGGCATAAGTAGGCAGAATCCTTCTTGTTGCATTGTGCAACTTTTCGTATTCTCAACCTAGCCTAGGATTTTCTTTACCCTGGGTGGAGTTTAGTCCCATCCTAGGGGTGACCCACTACTGATAACTTGGATCAGCGTGGTCTAAGGCTGGGAGGTTCTTGGAATTTTTGCACGTAGTCAGTGGTATTCTCATACAAATATAAGTACCAATTCTTTGTTAATTGTATGTTGTGTATCTTGCACATGTGTTATAATGTCATGTGTATTGCTTGTACGTGTTGCATGTGTAGGATTACTATTATTTATGCATTAATTTATATTGTAGAAAAATGTTTATGTCTATTTAAAATTGCATTAGATATATATATATGTATATCATAACATGATAGTTTTCAAGTGGCATGACCCTCCCTGGGTGGCTGGGTATGTTACAAATATTTTTCAGAACATTTGGTTTTGAAGTAGTGGCATGTCCCCGGTGAGGGTGGTCGAGGGAAATTACATCGCGATTTTAGTACTCTGGGGGATTTCAACTCAAAGTGAGAACAGTTCTCCAAACCTCTGAAGTGTTGGAGCCCCGAAAAATCGAAGTGGGTCCTCATTGCCATGTCACTCCACAACATTGTCACTCTGGGAGATTCTCAAACTCAGCATTCAGAAGCTCCCGAAACCCCAAATTGACAAAGTGTTCAAACACCAAATGTTTAATGAATAATCTCAAGTTAATTAGAGAAAGTGTTGGTTAATGGATCCGGGAGCTCAGGCCTCTGGGAGATATGAATATTCTACGCTCTAAAACTCCCGAATACCAAATTCCCAAAGTGTCTTATCTTCGTTAATTGAATATTTTGAAGTTTGAAAAGGGTGCCAAACTAAGGAATGCCAAGCTAATCCATGTCATCATATTTCTCATCTGGGAGTAGTTCGGAGATACCCAAAATATAGAACATAATTTATGGAATCTAAACCCTGCAACTCCACAATCAAGAACTTTAGAAGCTATAATCTAGATTGTAGAAAGAATATCAGAGACTCTGGGAAAACACCAGATGACATGCTTCTCTCCTCCAAGAGATAAGTTGGGTAAAAACACTGCTAACATATTCAATTATCTCCAGTGGCCTCCAACATCATGCATGGATGTCATTTCTCAATACAAAATTGAGTTATGTCACTTCTAGTAATTTTTTGTCAAATCTCAGTTCACTCCAGCATACACCTTAGTCTAGTTTCATTGCTAAGTAGTAGTTTTTAGTTTTTTAATTGCAATACTCTGTTAGATTAAAGCATAATAAGTGGTCTTTATGTGTGATAAGAACCACTCTTTTTTTATTAATTCAAGATTGGATTATTCCTTAATATACTCCAACAGTGTGTTTAGTTAAGTTGATTAGTTGTTTTACAACTGGTAGTGTAGAGTTAAGCCTCAGTCCCAGATGGACGAGAGCCTCTGCAACTATGATTAATATGCAGTTTTTGTATGTGAGATAGTTTCAGTTTTTAACAAAAGGATTCAAGCATCAAAATCTATTGGACCTGCTCATATGATTGTAAATCTCTCTACCTGGTGAATATATATTGATGACAATTGTGTTTTCTTTCTCAAGTTTTCATGTGTTTTAATTTCATCTTGGATGCAAATTGTGAGGTGTGCAATGTACATTTCCTTCTTCTTTCAGCTATTGTTCTAATTCATATTTTTATTATTATGCAACCTGTTAAACAACTATTGTTTTAGTAAAAAGATCAGTTATTTGACAACTTGGTGGACAATTTTTATCCCAATATTTTTCTAGGCCTTAAAATATCATTTTAAGTCTTAATTCTCACACAGTAGGTAATTCATTGCATTGCTTGTTGTTGTTTCCTTTGTTTATCTTTCCATATCCTCAACTATTCATCAAAGTTCATACCATTATCTAAGGATAACCTACATCCATATTGTTTGGCCAACCCAATCTGATTTTCACCTTTGAAAAACCTATCATTTAGTTGACCCACCAACTTAATTAATCAAAAACAAACCTTTCCAAACTTGAGGTGGCCTAGCTATTCCCTTTTAGTAGTCAGGTGAAAACTCTAGGACCAACAATAACTCCCAATATATTCAAAATTATCATAAATATTGAGAAAGGGTATGTGTTTATGACCATTTTAATGTTAGTGTTCTCTTTTCTTCTATTTTCAATTTTGATGAAGAGGTATCTGAAAAATACGAAGAGGGAAATGCATGTAAAAAATAATTTTATGTTAAAGAAGAGAAAGATATATTTGAGGGAACCATTTTTTAGGAAATACTTGAAGACTTACATGATAGGGTAAATTACCCTCATGTTTCAAAAGGTATACATAAAGTAAATACTTCTTTTCATACTCCTGAGGATTTTGAAAGAGTTACAAGGAATCTTCATGGAAACCGGTTTGCCCAAAGAGAACCTCAAGTTGTAGAATTCAATCAATGTGATGTATTGATTGTTCAAGGAGAGTTTATATATAAATTTGATAAATGAAATTTTCTCCAAAATCATTTTTAAGATAATATTGTCCATGAAGGATATGAGCAAATTTCTAAGTTTTGTTTTGAAAAAAATGTTGTTCAAAAGTTTTATGAACAAAGTTAGATTTCTTGTGAGCTATTTTTTTTATGGATATAAAGATGAAAAAAATGATCATATATCTCAATTTTCATATATATAAATCTTAGGTGGCACACCATTCTATGATGTATATGATAATGAACTTGAGGAGTATCCAATTTTGGCTATCTTTACATGCCCAAAACTTATGTTAAATGAAGAAAAAATAAAAAGTGATGGACTGCAAAGCCTAAATTATGATCAAATAGAAATTTATAGAAGTGAGTTACTATATAATACATGTGCATGAAAAAATATTGATGTCACTTTTGTATATGAGAATAATTGTCAAAGTGAGCAGAGTTTGTAATTTTAGTAAGAGGCAGTGAGCAGATTAAATTTTCCACAGTGTCTTCAAGGACATGAAGAGGATCATATCCAAAAACATTTGAAAGGTAATATGGAGGGATATATTCAAGTTAGTCCTCATATAAAGCACATTTCTTAGACTAGAACAAAGAATGAGCAATTGTTTGGAGATGCCTATGGTCCAAAGTTGCATTTTGAAAATTGTTTATATCTTATCATTGGAAATGAGCATTTTAATAACCAATAGATTTTTTTTCTGAAAAAAATGCAACCATGAACCTTAGATACCAAAAACATATCAAATATGGCATCCCAATTGAAATCTCACAAAGGGACCTGAAAATAAAAGCACATGTCATCAATGAAGAGAGAGAAAAAAACATAGATTCTTCAGAAAACGTTTATCAACATGAGATAGACACAAAGACTATGATTTTGTGGAGCCTTGGATGAGTAAAAAATTAAAAAATGTAGCATTATGTTCTCAACAAAATATATTTTCAATTCTTAGAAACATAGTGAACATGATACTGACTTCATATTGGTAGAAACTCAAGGTTTCTTTACTTTGGTCGAGGATGAGGCATCAGGGTAAAAGTCATGGACTTTGTTAGATATTATCGTGACTTCACTAAATTTTTTATTTCTTTATTTTTTTTGTTTCTCTAACATAAACAAGTTGTCAGATCTCGTATATAAATAATTTTTCCGTCAAGAACTTAAATTTTTGCAACAATTTTGGATTACTTTTGAAGCAATAGATTAGGAAATTGTTTCTTGAATTTGGAGGTTGACATAGGAGAGAATTGGTTCAAAGAAGAATGAATCCATGCCTAAAGGATATAGGGCACTTGTTCTATAGTTATTGGTTCCTCATAGGTAAACAACATCCTCAGTAAGAGCTAGAGATTGTAACCAAAAAAATAGTTCCGCCATAGCCCCAAAATTTTCTCATGAAATCTGATCATGTCTCTGATTTCTAGTAAATTTGTTTTGATCTCCTCTATTTTATCCATTCAAATTTATAAGATACATATCATCCTTTATCGTATTGATGTTTTAATTTCAAAATCTAGGCTACACTGTAACGTACCCAACCACCCCTTGGTCAAGCATGCTACCTCAAAATCTCTGTTCAAAACTGATTTCGAATTATACCATTTCATTATTAAAGAAGCATGAAAGAAACAATATAATATCACATGCAGTAATAAAGATTCATACTAGAGTATAAAGAATTTTTAAACATGCCATGCATAGCAATAACTAGCAAGCATGCATATTACAACATACGAATCTAAGAGACAACAATTCATACACAACAAAAATAAATATACAAGAGAGAAACACATGACAAATAGAGCACTTGTCTTAATCAAAATGTTTCACCAACTAGATGTAGACCAAGTAAGTTCTACCCAATTGTAGACATTGTTTCTCCAAGTCTCAACAACAATGTCACCCATGAGACAAGGCTATGAATCCACAAGGATGGTTCCAGGCTGTCACTCAGTTTTCCCAAGCCAATCAACACTCAATCTCTCACAGGTACCTCAACACACAACCATCCAAATTATGCCATCTCTCTTCTCTCCAGCCTGCACAACCCAAGATAATGGACCCCATTATATGCCACACAGTGCCTCAGTTTGTCCACCTCTTTCTAGGGCTCCAATGAA
>ML783471.1:111708-127418 GCA_009831015.1 Picea engelmannii | reverse complement strand
TTTAGTACATGGAAATGCATCTCAGGCATGCAAGCACTAATTCATGGCTGAAACACACCAACCACTACTACAAAAAACAAGCAATGGCTTCCACCTCAATAATTTTCCCCAGGGTCCCATTCCAACAACCAGAATGAATGAGTGAAAAGTGAACAGAATGGAAAGTGTGAACAAAAATGAAAAATGAATGAATAGGGTGAGTGAAGAAGAAGAAGAACCCCCAAAAAACCCACAAGATGGGTTTAAATATTTAATTGAAAATAAAGAACCATGTGGCCTTCCCCAAGAGTCTCATGTAACCACTTCTCTCCATTAAGAACTTATGGATAAATAAAAATATGATAAAATGACTTAGCTCCTTAAGCCCCCTCTCTTGTGGAATCATAGGCCTCTATAACTCGTTTCCTTGTTTATCTTGCATCCAACGATGCATTTTATTATTAATAATTATCATAGCATTAAATTTCCTAGGCACACTGGTCTCTTTAAGTTTTTGGGTACTCCGACCTTTCATCAAATAAACAAAATACACTATTTCATATGGGGACTCAAAACTGGGGTATTACATTCCCCTCCCCCTTATTTTGGCACCGTCCTTAGTGCATATACAAAAAAAAACAAAAAAAAAATTATTCAAAAATTCACAGGTACTCCATCCGCATGGAATCTTCATTCTCCCAAGTAATATCTTCAAGATCGTAGCAGGTCCACTAAATTCTTACCATCTCTATAAATCGATTCCAGAGCATTTTGAATTTTCTTCCAATATGCACACTTGTTGGACCTAAAAGTATTCCTCTAACTCTACCTGAATCAAATTCCAATCAATAACATGGTTAAGGTCATGCATATACTTTTTCAGCAAAGAGACATGAAATACATTATACACATTCATGGAAGCTTACAATGAAATCATGTATGCAACTATCCCTATTCTATCCAAGATCTCAAATGGACCACTGAATCTCGATGCTAGATTTTTACAACTACCCAACTTCATTGAGCTCTTCTTGGGATTCACTTTTAAAGGAACATGCTCCCCCACTTTAAATTCTCTAGTTCTCATGTTCTTATCTGCATAAATTTTCTATCTATATTGAGCTTCCTTTAAATTCCTCTTAATTCTAACCATCTGGTCTTCCATGTCCTTGATCAATTCTAGCCCAAGTACTACTATGTTTGTTGGGTTGTCCCAACTCATTGGAGTATTGCATTTTCTACCATAAAAATCCTCAAATGGGTTCAACTTCAATGAATCTTTATACCCATTATTATAGGAGAACTCAATCAAATGCAAGTAGTCTTCCCACTTAGATGGTTTATCCATCTCATACATTCTCATCTTGTTTTCAATCACTTGTTTGACTCTCCCTATCTTTCCATCTGGCTGTGGATGGTATGTTGTACTAAAATTCAGATTTGTACCAAATCCTTTAAATAATACCATCCATAAATTTGAAATAAACTTTGTATCTATGTCTAAAACAATTCCCTTAGGTATCCCATGCAACCTAGCAATTTCCCTCATGTAAATTCATGCAATGTTAGTTGTTGTATGGGTCATTTTCATAGGAACAAAATGAGCAACCTTTGTTAATATGTCCACAAATACTATTATGGAATCATCTTTCCTTTCTATCCTAGGAAATTTAGTTATAAAATCAATGGTTATTACTTCCCATTTCTTCTCTGGAATTGGAAATGGTTGAAGAAAACCCACTGGGTATCTATGCTCAGTTTTCACTCTCTAAAATTCCATACATCTGGAAATGTAAACAACAACATCCTTCTTCATTCTTGACCAAAAGAATTGGATTCTTACTGCTGCAAATTTTTTTCTGGTAAGCAAGATGCCCAACATATGGAACATTATGCATTTCTTTTAACACCAAATTATTAAGTTATCCGGAACTACGAACATAAATTCTATTTTTGTGCATAAGTAATACACCTTTCTTAATATCATACTCTTTAATTTTATGTTGTACGTTTTCTTGCTGTAAACTTTATTTTACCTGTAGGTAATGTTGATCTGTAACAACAACATCTAAAATTCTTCTCTTTAAATCTGACTAATGCATACTAACAATTGTAACATGCATGAGATGTACTCTTATGTTGAGTGCATGAACAACTTTATTTTATTTTCCTTTGATATGCTTGATTTAAAAGTCATATTCACTTAAAAATTCCATCCATCTCATTTTCCTAGCATTCAAAGTTGGTTGTTCAAAACTATCTTTTAGACCACTATGGTCTTTCCTTAATTCAAATATTTTTCCCATGAGATAATGTCTCCACATCTTCAATGCATTAACTATGGAAACAATATCCAAATCATGTGTGGCATAATTCATCTCAAGTTCTTTGATTTTTATGGACTCATAACCAATTACATGTTCATTTTGAGTGAGGAATCCACCAAGTCCTTCCTTGCATGCATCTGTACATACCACAAAATTCTCATTTGGGTCAACAATCTTTAAAACAGGTGCACCAGTAAGGAATTCTTTCAGCAAAATAAAATTCTATTCATACTCTGTTCTCCATTCAAACTTGATTCCCTTATTTTGTAAAGAAGTTATGGGATGAGCAATCTTAGAGAACCCCACTATAAAACTCATGTAGTATCCATCTAATCCCATAAAATATCTTATTTCTGAAACATTCATGGGTGTTGTCCATCCTCTAATGGCTTCAATATTTTAAGGGTCTACTGTTATACCTTGTTCTGAAATAATATGACCCAAATAATGGAATTTTTCTTGGTAAAAAGAACACTTACTAAGCTTGGAATAAAGTTGATGTTCTCTCAACACTTTTAACACCAACCTCAAGTGATGTTCATGCTCTTCCTCCTACTTATAATAAATAAGTATGTCATCCAAGAACACAATGACAACGTATCTAGATAATTTCTGAATATTCCATTCATTAAGCACATAAAGATAACTGGTGCATTGGTCAATCCAAATGGAACCAATACAAACTCATAATGTCCATACCTGGTTCTGAAGGTAGTCTTATTGATGTCTTCTTCCTTGATTCTTACCTGATGGTATCCAGATCTCAAATCTATCTTTGAAAATATCCTTTCCCCTCTCAGCTGATCAAAGAGGTCATCAATTTTGGGTAGAGGGTATTTGTTCTTCAAAATGGTTTTATTCATCTATCTAAAGTCTATAAACAGCCTCAATGTTCCATCCTTCTTTTTGAAAAAGAGCACTGGTGCTCCCTAAGGTAAAACAGTTGGAAGTATGTACCCTTTCTTCAACAACTCTTCCAAATGCATTTGTAATTCTTTCAATTTTGGTGTACTCATTTTGTAAGGTGTTTTTGATACTAGGGAAACTCCTGGTACTAAATCAATAGAGAAATCTATATCCCTCTTTGGTGGGAATCTTGGTATATCTTGGAATATCTTCAAACTCTTGCAATACTGGAAAATTTTCAAGGCTTGGCCATTTTTTATTTTCTGACTCTTCCACATGAGTTGCATACAATTGACATACTTTCCTTAAACATTTCTTCAATTGTAAGGATGAAATCTCCCTTACAGAAATGGGTCTTGGAATTCCTTTCACAGTGCTTTGTTTTTCTTCTTCATCAAGACATGTAAAGGTATTGTTATGAAAATATAGGACATCATGGTGCTGGTCCAAACAATCCATTCCAATTAAGATGTCATAATATCCTAATGGGATGATTTTCATATCAACAATTGTATTTAATCCATTAAGATTTATTGGACAACTTCTAACAACCTCATTGATCCTTCTTTTGGTTCCAGTGGCTAGCTGAACCAAAATTGACTTCCCTAGCTTACTATTCTCCAAATGTAATCTATCAACTATTTTAGGATCAATGTAAAAATGAATTTCTCCTTAATCAATTAAAATATTGACATGATGATTAATGATCTTACCTTCCACTTCGATCATATTCGATTGGTACTCTACTTGTTTATCTTCTAAGGTTGCATATATATTGTCCATGTCCTCCACTTTTGTAGCCTCTTGGATGTTGTGCATGGTATTCACTTTATCTCCTTTGTGAGGGAAATCCCTGTATAGGTGATTTTCCTTGCACCCCCAACATTGGATTGGTGGTATTCCTGTTTTTCCCAAGGAATACTCTTTCTTAGATTCATCCTTAGCAGGCTGATCTTGTTGATTTTTATTAGGGATGTTCCTATTGAAAGGAGGTGTGAACCCCTTCCTCCTCTAATCAGATTTCCCCTTCTTCTTATCCTTCCAAGATTTTTTCATGGATTCTCTGCCCTTGCCTTCCTCATATAGGTACTTAACATTTCTGATGATTTCAATCAATGTCCTAGTGATCCAAGATCTTTTCATTAATGTGACTTATTAAAGAATTGTATTAAATGAGTATAAATTGAAATGCACCATAAAGAAAGAAATACCAATGATAGAGAGACATAAACATCATCTATGAGCACAAAAAAAACTTGATAACAGAGTTCATCCCTAGTGGACTATGTCTCTGGGTCCTTCTCTCAAATGGGTAGGCCTTTTTATTAACTCAACAAAAGAATTTGGAAAAATACATAAGTATACCTCATTCTAGAGTTAAGATAGAGAAGCTTTGATAAGATCAGAAAAAAATAGCACCATTGAATTTGTGGCATCGCATTACCCAAAAATGACTATCTATATGCCTTGATCTGAGTCTGTCACTTTCTGGCCCAAGAGAAATTTTTTCTCGATTTTTGTGCCTGCAACCTGCAATAAATTAATGGAATCTGTCTCAAAATCTGTGCCTGATTGTACCATCACGTGCCTTGGTCCTTCCCCCCGTGCATTGGCATAAATCAAAATTTAAATAAAAAAGGTGGGTGGATTAACCAACGGGACCATTTGGTCCAACGGTTGGTGGAGGCAATTTAGAGAGTGTTTGTTGGGGAGGTCTCAGGGTCAAACCTGCGGGCCTCCCCTTTTAATAGATATATATATATATATATATATATATATATATATATATATAGATATCCAACATATAAACCATGGGATCCTTTATAACTTTGTCAATGGCATTAGATTTGGTGGTAAGTGGTTTCAACCGGCCTGATATGGCGGGATAACTATTTAAATATGGTTGATTGGAGGTTGGCACTATCCAACCCCGCCTTTTTTTTTAAAGTTCGGTTTTTGGACCTCACTGTGCATTTTCTTGCTACCACGTGGAGGCCTTTCATTGGCCCATGTCACCACACTGCACGGTCATGCCACATCATCCCTACCATATCAGCTTGCCATGTCACCTGTTGGGTGGCTGTACGGATTTCCACATGGTTGTATGAACTGCCACATGGCACTTTTCCATTGGTCCATGGATAGACCGAAAAGAACCAAAAATTATTGACACACGGCAGCCTCTGGTGCTGCCACATCATCATGTTGACATCATCATAACATGTGTCACCTTTTGCATTTGCCATGTACCCTGTACAGACATTGACATCATCTATACTGATGTTGAAGTCAGTAGTATGGATGCTGACTCATCCCTACTTATTAGGCTAGGTTGACCAAAACTTTGACCGTGAATATATTTTGATGAGTTGTTTATGCCATTGGAAATCTTGCGACATGCTCTTTGCGATGATGCCGATTTCACTGATTTTTAAGGACTTTGAATTTTTTCCTTTTCTTTGTTTGTTGAGGCCATTCTAAGCTTCTTGAGGTGCTTCTGCAAATTCTGATTTATCCTTAGACTTCTCTGGATCCTTTTTTGGATCATGCCTTCCCACTGAGAGCTTTTTGGACCACCAAAAGCTTTCATCAATCAACAAATAAGTGAGGGAATAGTTCCCTCACCTTGTCCTTCTCAATCCACTTTGCTTTGTTTGGATGTGTGCCCTTTAATCCCACTTGAATATAATCAACATCACCCATGCGTGAAGTCGTATTCCTTCTGTCGAAGAGGATATATTCCTTCAACTTGTCCAAATACTCAGGAGCAAACTCATCAACTGAAGGTATCGAAACTTCCTCACCCTGATCCATGATCATGGAAGGATAAAAAAGTTTCATGTTTTCCACATTTACAACTGAGTAGATCTGCATATAAGGTGGAAGATCTAAATGGAAATAATTGGTGTCTCTTTTCTCCAAAATAGTGAAGGGTCCATATCAAATAGGCTTGAGTTTCATTTCTTCACCCTTCAACCGCTCCTTGGTGATGTGAAGCCATACCTAGTATCCAACCTGGAACTGATGATCAACCCTGTGTTTTTCATGTCGGGCTTTATACTGTGCTTGACTCTTCTCCAACTTTTCCCTAACTACTTGGTGTACTTTTTGGATCCTTTGAATCAACTTGCGGGACCTTTCTTCATTTCTTTCTTCATTGGAATCGACATCTTTCCCATACATCAAGTCCAAAGGCACCTTAGGAAAATACCCAAAACATGTCCTAAATGGCGAACACTGAGTGGAGGAATGTAAGGCTCAATTGTAAGAATGTTGTACATAGGGTATCTGTTCATCCCACAACTTCGGATGCTTGATGCAATAGCCTCGAAGAAAAAGTACCACTGTTTGGTTAACATCCTCTTTCTGTCCATCAGTTTGTGGATGGAAAACAATGCTCTTCTTCAAGTTGGTGTCCATCATTCTCCACAAGTTTGTTTAAAAATATCCAAGGAATCAAGTATCTCGATCTGAGATGATGGATGTGGGTAATCCAAAGTGAATCCAAACATACTGAAAGAATATATTAACAGTCTTCTCAATAATGATCTTCTTTTACATGGCATCAAGATACACATCCTGCTAAACCTATCCACTATTACATACAAATAGTCATGACCCCTTTTCAACAATGGTAAACCCCCTACAAAATCCATGGAGATAATCTCCCATGGATGGGATGGAATAGTAAGTGGTGAGTATAGCCCCAATTTTTTATTAGTGGGCTTACAAGTAGAATAAATCACAAACCCCTTTACATATTTAGTTACAATTTCTTTCATATTAGTCCAGTAACAAAACCTTTTCAGATGAGCCATATTTTTTCCTACCCCTAAATTCCTAGACACAAGAGAAGTGTGAGCTTCTCGTATTACATGGACTCGTTCACTTGTAGGAATAAATAGATTTACAATATGGTAGAGTATTTTTCCTTGCAGACCATAGTTCTCTACCTGTGCACAATGGGTTAGCTTTTCAAATACCTCTTTAAAAACTTCATCAACATCATATTGTTCCACATAGATATCATGGGATAAAGAATCATTCTTCAAAATAATAGAAGCAACAATATGAGGTCTAGTTCTCTACTTGTACACCTTTTGTATTTGATAACCAAATTAAACTGTTGAAGAAAACCCATCCACCTGTAATGCCAAGATTGTTGCATCTTGGTTTTTGCTTGGACATATTGTAAGGTCTGATGATTTGTCTGTATGATTGTTTCCTTCCCTAACAAGTAGTGCTTCCATTTCTTTACACTTTGAACTAATGCATACAACTCTTTATCATCTCTAGCATAGTTAACAAAAAATTGTTTAAAAGTTTCAGAGTGGTAACATATAGGCTTACGATATTGCATCAATATTGCACCCATAGCGTATCCACTGGCATATGTCTCGATCTCGAAAGGCTGTCGAATATTCAACAGTGCTAATACTGGTGCAGTACTTATCTTTTCCTTAAAAATGTCGAAGGTTTTTTGTTGATTTCCTCCCCACTGAAAAGCATTCTTCACACTGGTCAAGGCATGCAAAGGGGTTGCAATGAAAGAGAAATTTTCTATGAATTTACTCCAATACTGAACTTCACCCAAGAAGCTCTGTACTTTGTCTATAGTTGTGGGATTAGGCCAATTTACAATTACATCAATCTTGGAAGGATCAATTTTCAATTGTCCTCCTCTTACAACATGACATATGTACACTAGTGCAGTCTTGCCAAATTCACATTTGGAAAATTTTACATACAACTTTTCCCTTTGCAAAGTATCCAATACTTTCTCTACATGTCGTACATGTTCATCCCAAGTTCCACTAAATATAAGAATGAAATCTAAATACACAATTACAAAATCATCTAGAAATGGCCTGAATATATCATTCATCACACGCATGAAGGTTGTCAGAGCATTACAAATCCCAAACGACATAAATAGCCATTCAAAAAATCCTTGTTTGGTTTTAAAGGTAGTTTTCCATGCATCATGTTCTGAAACCTTGATCTAATGGTATCCACTGCGCAAATCTAACTTAGTGAAATAAACAACATTCTTTAATTGATTAAGTAAATCATGTATCAATTTTTCACCGTGGTTTTATTTAAGGATCGGTAATCGACACACAGTCACCATGTGCTATCCTTCTTTGGCATCATCACGATTGGAGAACCACAAGGAGATGAAATGGTCCTAATGACCCCTTGATCCAATAAGCCTTGTACCTACTTTTTGATTTACGTCATCTCTACAACTGACATCTTGTACATGCCCACATTAGGAAGAGGTGAAACTTGTTGAAGATGTATTTCATGTTGGATTTCCCTCTTAGGAGGTAATCTTTCTGGTTCCTGAAAGATTTCATCATACTTAGAAACAATATCAATTAATTCTTTCTTATGAGAAGGATCACATCCTTGGAAGGCGTTAGATGTTTCAACATCCTTTTCTCTTATGACCATGAGTACATATGTCTTATTAGTATTTATGAGTCTCTTCATTTGTCCTTCACTAACAAGTGTTGTGTTTACCTTCATGTTGTAGGATCTAACAATATATTCCACTCCCCCTTTAGTAAGGTGATATTTATTCTCATGACGAAAGAAGACTGCTTTTCTATCATAAAGATAAGGACTCCTTAGCACCATGCCACATATATCAAGTGATACAACATCCAAATTCACTTCATTAATCAACTTTGAAGCAATAGAAAATCTGACCCTACACTGCTTGGTGACATTAAGTTTTTCTTTAACACATACCGAACCAAGAGGATAAGGATTTGGATGTGGTTTACTTTCAAGATCCATCTTTTTGAAAAGTGCTTCAGATATCAAGTTTAGTTGGTAACTCGGATCAAACAATGTATCTATATTAGTGTGCTTAGTACAAATCTTATATGAAATAATTCATCCCTCTTTCTTTCATCATTATGAGATTCATTACTGGAATTTGAACTAGCATGAAGGGAATATCTACCTTGTACTCCAACCATTGTGATCTTTTCCTCATCTCCTGAATCATAACCAAGATCTTGTTGCACTATAGCAATGGTCTTTGTTTTCACCTTTCCACCGAATTGTTTCGGTCTTTTCTCTGGATGTAATTTCCAATAGTGTTCATCATCATGACCATTCTTCATGCAATGAGTGCAATACAGATTTCCTTCTTCCCTCTTTACAAAGGTGGCCTTTTTATCCTTCCATTGAAACTTTCCTTTAAATTACTTATGTGGAAATTTGGAAGGTTTCTTTGTGGGATCTTCTTGAACATCCTTTCCCTTGTTCTCAAGGTGAGTGGCTTGCACACAAACTTCATCAATACTGGTGGGGTTAAATAGTAGTAAAGTATGATGAATATAAATTTGAATTGCACCAAATTACTTCATTAAAGTTTCATAAGAATCTAAAGGAATGTTTAATGCAAGAGATTTCTTCCTAAATTCTTCTTCCGTGAAACTTTGTATAGTTTGACCTTTACTTTGTCTTAAATTTTTACATTCCATCATTGCTTTATCTAAATAACCCAATGGCTAAAATTGATTCCTTATTGCTGATTTAAATTCTGACCATGAGGAAAGACGATTACCACACTTACTTTTGTCTTGAAGTTTTCTCTACCACCAGACGAGAGAAGTGTCTTCCAACCAAAGAGAGGCCAATTTCACTTTAACTTCATCTTCATCAATCTATTGAACATGACAATATACTTAAACCTATCGTATCCAATTATCTAGCTTTTCAGGATTAGCATCTCCATTAAACATAGGTAAATAAAATTTTACATCAAGATTTAATAAAGGTTTCTTAAAAGAAGCTTTATGGTTAGAATGATGGGAATGATGGGAATGATCAGAGGAAGAAGAGATAGAACTCGATGGTGAAGATCGAGGCTTGGGAGGGTGTCCTTTATCTCCTTGATTCACTAAAGAATTTTCATCCGTTGATGCTTCCTTTTTCTTCCCTTTCTTTGTCATTCTCTTCTCGTAATCTCCATACATTTTCTCAACCATATCTTACATGCGATAGAGGACCATATGAAAGTTTTTCTCCTATTCATCACGCTTGTCCTCTTCATCCATTTTCTTCCTTTGGGATACACAACCAACTTCGGGGTTGAAAGTATTAATTGTTCCTTCACCCTATTTATGCTTGGCCCTAGTAAGCATTCACACTCAACAATTCAAGTCAAAGATGACTGCTCTAATACCAACAAGATCTAGGATCTTTTCATGAATGTGACTTATTAAAGAATTGTATTAAATGAGTATAAATTGAAATGCACCATAAATAAGGAAAGCTCAATGATAAAGAGACATAAGAATATGATTTGAACACAAAAAAACCTTGATAATGAAGTTCATCCATGGTGGACTACATCTCCGGGTCTTGCTCTCAAATGGGTAGGACTTTTTATTATTTTAGCAAAACAATTTGGCAAAATAAATATGTATACTTCATTTTGGAGTTAAGCTATAGAAGATTTGATCAAATCTTAAAAAAAACAACACCACTTAATTCGTGGCATCGAATTACTCAAAAACTATTGTCTCCACGCCTCGATCTGATTCTAGCACTTTCAGGCCCAAGAGAAATTTTGTCTTGGTTTCTGTGCCTGCAACCTGAAATAAATCAAAATAATCTATCTCGAAATCTATGCCTGACCGTATCGTCCCGCACCCTAGTCCTTCCCCCCCATGCACTGGCATAAATAAAAATTTAAATAAAAAAGGTGGGTGGATTAGCCAATAGGACCGTTTGATCCAATGGTTGGCAGAGGCAATTTAAAGAGTGTTTTTGAGGGAGGTTTCAGGGTCAAACCCATGGGCCTCCCATTTTAATACATTGTTTGTTATATATATATATTGCCAACATATAAACCGTGGGATCCTTGCTAACTCTGGAGATGGCGTTAGATTTGGTGGTAATTGGTTTCAACCAGCCTAATATGGCGGAATAACTATTTAAATATGGTGGATTGGGGGTTGGTGCCATCCAACCCCACTTTTTTTTTTTTAAAATTTCTGTTGTTGGACCTCACTGTGCATTTTCCAACTGCCACATGGAAAACCATGACTGGGCCACATGGCAGCCTTTCATTGGACCACTTCACCACACTGCATAGTCATGCCACTTCATCCCTGTCCCATCATCTTGCCATGTCACCTATTAGGTGGTTGTATAGATTGCCACGTGGTTGTACAGACTGCCATGTGGCACTTTTCCATTGGTCCATGGACTCACCAGAAAATGCAAAAAATGAGTAACACATGGCAGCCTCTGGTGCTGCCATGTCATCATGTTGAAATCATCATGACACGTGTCACCCTATGCATGTGCCATGTACCCTGTACAGATGTTGAATCCATTTGTACTGATGCTAATGTCAATAGTACAGATGTTGACTCATCCATGTCGACTGTGCCAGGTTGACCAAAAATTTGAACATGAATATCTTTTGATACATAACTCTGTTTGATGAGTTTTTTACGTCATTGGAAAGCTTGTGACACGCTCTTCTTGATGATGCCAATTTCACTGAGTTTTGAGGACTTTGAAGTTTTTCCATTTATGTATCTACTGAGGCTATTCTAAGCTTCCTGAGGCGCTTCTGCAAAGTCTGAGTTATCCTTATACTTCTCTGGATCCTTTTTTGGATCACCTAAGCTCATTATATTGAATATTCTCTTTATAAAAGGATGACAGTCCACTTAAAAATATTTTTATCTTTTTTTTTCCATCTTTGATAAGTCCTACATACTTCAACAATCCCAAGAACCTCTTCTATTATTCTATCATGGTCATGCTTCCAAACCTTATCTCAAATAATTCTTGCATCTTCTTGTAATAGAAGTGATTTGAAAGGTACTCCTGAAAATATTTCTTGAACTGCCTCCAAGTGATCATTTTCTCATTAATGTGCTAAACCTGATTAAGTTGATCCCACCACATAACATATTTCCCATGTAAATGGTATGTGAAAATTCTTGCTTCTAGGTTTGAGGAGTAGTTATGCAATTGAAAATACCTATTGATTCCAGGTAGCCATGCTTCAACATCATCTTCCCTTTCTATTTCACCATCAAAGGATGGTGTCTTAAGCTTCCTCAACTCTCTTTGCAAACTGTCCAATTCATGCCTTCTTCTTTGATGCCTAACATGAGACACTTATGGACTACTTATGGAGTCTTCAGATGCATACATTTCCTTGCTGAGTACGGCAATGAGTGATGTCTATGAGTTATGTTGACACTTCTTGAATGAGAAACTCTTCTGTAGTCACCTTTTATTTCATGACATCTTTCTTCTTCCTCCCGCCTTAAGTCTGATCCATTCCTTTCTTTCCTATGAAACTAATTTAGGCTTTTCATTACTTGAGCATTTATCTAATTTTTTTCTCTCATCAACCTCTCATTGTCTTCTTTTTAACTCTGCACTTCTATTTCCATGCTCCTCACAGTCTCTATTAAGGTTTTGTGTTCCCCTCTACTCTTATGCCCATTTGATTCTATCTCTGCATTACCAACACTGATATTTTGACATTTGTCTTATTTATTATGATTGAAGGCTCCCTCTCCTTCCCCCATTGCTTGAATATGCATTCCTATCTTGAACTGATATGGTTAGACTCCCTAATTTTGCAAAATGTGCAAGCAACCATTTTGTTAGAATTATGCATATTAAAAAAAAAATCAAACAATGTTATAGGTCCTGTTTCTGCTCAATTCATGAAGAAAATATATCATCATTCTCCAAATTATAACAATTCAATGTTATTATCCTCTAAATAATCTTTATAATGACCATTCTCATTCCCCAATCTGATCTCTTAGTTGAAAGTTATGGTTTCTGAAAAAGTCACTTTCACCCTTTTTGTGCAAAGAAGATCTTGTAGCGGCAATGAAATGCTTGTGTGCCAATCTTGTCAAAATATTCCACAGGGTCTTTAAACTAGTACAAAATTCAAATTCTACACAGGCGCTTCCTCCAATCTTCTTTCCTTGTGACCGTGGTCTGGAAACCACAAGCTTATTCACTCTAAGTGATGTTCCTTTAGTGTTTTTCTCTTTATTCTTCTACACAGGACCTCGTTCGAAAATGTTCAAAGACTTTTTTACTTCTAAGACCTTCGCACCTCTAATCAACCCCTTTACCTTATCATGAGATTGGTGTTGGAACTAGGTCCTCCAGACTTTGGCATTCTTGCATTCTTCTGGAGTAATACTTCCCAAAGTACACTTCACCGAAGTACTTATATTATCTTCACTAGTATATCAGACAGTTGAGATTTAATCTCCTGTTGACTGGATGATCTTGGATCATATGGAGGCTTCAATGAAATCAACGATCATGACATAATCAGGTGTTGAGATGAGAAATCCTTATTTATTTCAGGACTTAGACACTCCAGGACTTCGGGATATTACAAATCTCAAGTTGTTCAACTCCCCCAGAGTTATACCCACCGAAGTGATTAAGCAATCCTTCCACTGCATGATATAACGTTTGATAAAAGTGCCAAAGGGATATTAGACTGATGACCTGCATGATTTTTTTACTCCAACACTTCGAGATACTATGGATTACCTTGTCCTTCCACTATGCTCAATTGGAAGGTTTAGAATTCACCCAAAGTTCCTCCTTGATTTGACGATTGGATGGATTTACAGGCTTCGACACTCTGAGATTCCAAGATATTACAACTCTCACGTTGCTCAAATCCCCCAGAGTTATAACTGCCAAAGTGCTTATGCCATCCTTCCACTGCTCGATCTAATGGTTGAGAAAAGTCTTGAAGGGATCTCATGCAATTTCGCTACTTCGACCTTCTACACTTTTGCTGGTATAAGAAGTTGTACATTCCAGGAGGCCATAATCTAGAAGTAGACATGGACTATTGATGTCACCTATGGTGACGTGTACCATGGTATGTGTTCCATGTGTCACTCAGAAATGGACATGTTGGGCTCCAAAATGAAGTGAATTCATGTGACATGTGTCCCCATATGACACCCCTACCACGTGGCATAAGATACATCATCAACCAAACAGACAGTCCACATTCCTCTGCTCCAAATTTGATGGCCTGTGTGATTTTGTGACTTTGGATTTGCACTTCTTGGCTTTGGCACTTCATTTCTTCGACACTTCGCAACTTTTCCTAGTCTCCAGTAATTGCTGAAGTGACAAAGTTCCAGAGTCCTGAAACTTACGTTATCCTTCCACTCCTGATCTAATGGATCATAACACTCCCAAATTCCTCCCTCGATATAATGGCTGGTGACATTTTTAGGTTTCGCGACTTTGGGATTTCATGTCTCTTGTCTCTACCTTGTCTCCAATAATCATTGAAGTGGAAAAGTTCCGAAGTCCTGAAACTTATGCTATCCTTCCATTTGGTCTCGATCAACGATTGACGATCTATCAGTTCGATCTTATGCCTCTGGTTATACCCAAAATTTCTCAATTAGATATGACGACTCTTGCTTATCTAGATCCTAATATAATGGTCACAATTCCATGATCCTTTACAAAGGATCTATGTTTGCATTGCGCTCTAGTTTCTGCATGATTTCTACAATGCTCTTTCTCCTGATATTTTATTTTCTCCTGCGCACTCTTCTGCATACTCTTTTCCATGGTTGACGTCAATGTCAACTAATTTTCAAACATCCTAACTATACCAGATTTTTCTCATAGTTATGAAGGTGTTTCTACAATTGATCTATTGTGAATTTGATCCCAATAACACTTCCTTAAGGCACTCCTTTTCCTGATCTTTTGGATCTCAAAGACATATTCTTTCTTAATGAAAATACTATGTGCAATAGTTTTGGCCCATACTACTCAAGTGTTTCAACTAGAGGCTTTGATACCAATCTGTAATGTACCCATCCACCCCCAGGTTGGGAATGCTACCTAAAAAAATCCATTCGAAACTGATTTCAAATTATGATACCATTTCATTATTAAAGAAGCATGAAAGAAATAAGATAACATCACATGCAATAATAAATATTCATACTATAGTTGTCAAGAACCAAAGACTGAATACAAAATGTCACAATAGATCCAAAGATATCTGAATACAATCACCACACAATATATATGAAACCATATAGAAAACCACAACTTTATTATAGAAACCCTTGAGGTAGGGCAACACCATACAATGGATCCTATTATGGAAGGGATCCTCTCCTATTCACTTGCCTCTTCGAGGGGGCATCCTCCTATTGAGCTACCGCTCCAAATACAATACTTCTCTTCATGTCTCATTACATTGCTTGAACCCCTTTATATAGTGCTACCATCACCTAAGAACATTCTAGAGGAGGAATTTTCTAGAAGTAGAACCTTATAAGAAGTCCTCTTATATTTATTATATCTAATTACCCATTTATTATATCTAACTACTATAGTGGGCCTTATTTAATAATATAGTGGACCTAGTCCACCTTACATTGAATGACCTCCACTATTATCACTATGGGCCCTCTGGGC
>ML783471.1:47399-109628 GCA_009831015.1 Picea engelmannii | reverse complement strand
CTCATAGGTTCCTCAACACAACCATCCAAAGTACACCAACTCTCTTCTCTCCAGCCTGCACAACCCAAGAGAATGGACCCCCTTCTCTTCCACGTAGTTCTTCAGGTTGTCCACCTCCTTCTAGGGCTCCAATGCATCTGGTCTAAAATATCCATGCTGGGACTCTCAGGACTCACAACTATAAATAAAATTTAGTACATGACAATGCATCTCAAGTATGCAAGCATTAATTCATGGCTGAAACACACCAATCACTGCTACAACCAACAAACAATGGCTTCCTCCTCAATAATTCACCTGAGGGTCCCATCCCAACATAAAAAATTGAACGAGTGAAAAGTGAACAGAATGGAGAGTGTGAAAATAAATAAATAATGAATGAACAGGGTGAGTAAAGAAGAAGAACCCCCAAACAACCCACAAGATGGGTTTAAATATTTACTTGAAAATCAAGAACCACATGGCCTTCCCCAAGAATCTCATGTAACCACTTCTCTCCCTTAAACAATTATGGGTAAATAAAAATATGATAAAATGACTTAGCCCCTTAAACTCCCTCTCTCGTGGAATCATAGCCCCCTATAACTACTGTCCTTATCCGTCTTGCAGCAAGCGATGTATTTTATTATTAATAATGATCATAGCATTACATTTCCTAGACACGATGACCTCTTTAAGTGTTTGGGCACTCCGACGTTTCATCAAATAAACAAAATACATTATTTCATATGGAAACTCAAAATCAAAACATTACATACATCTCCATATTTTATACCTTGAAACCTATCCATTTAGCATACTCTTAAAAAACTACTTATGTTAAATTTAAAAATACATACCCCTAACCATATTAACCATATTCTTGAATCCCTATCCAACTCCAAACTAGACATCCAATGATGAGTTCAATTGAGTTGCAATTTAAATATATCAATACCATATAATATTTATGATCTTTCATTATATTACCAAAAACCATATAATAATAATAATAATAATAATAATAATTTATTTTTAAGGTCACGGCCAAGCCACACCAAATTGGTGTATGAGACCCCCTTACCCCCTACGCCCAACTATTTGACTGTATACATACCCTACCTCCTCTGGATTTGAACTTGTGACTTCTTAAGAGGAAACATATGTTCTTAACCATATAAATCCCCCTATCATAATTCATATTTTATATTATTTTAATTGTTTTTTAAAACAGCATGAGATTGAAATAAAATCCGAGCAGTTTTAACACCCAATTATATGACCATAGTGGATGCATGGAAGGATGGATTTGACACTTATTGGCATATTCTATTCTGTGCAGTATGTGACTCTTTCTCTCGTAAACGATAAGAAGAATGCAATGTGTATTAAGTATAACATATTTTTATCTCCAGGAATTTGAAAACAAAGAAGAAGATAGTAGCAGCCTTCATTCTCTACAGGAAATCTCGACAATCAGGGAAGAATACAAATACTTTTTTTTAGTCATGGAAAATCGATAACATGTTGTTACTATAAACTCAAAAGTATAATTGACAGTCTCCAAGTCAGATATACCCAAAACTTGTGATTTAACAAGGGCCGAGACGTCCCCACCTTCATAGAGATGGAAGTCTATCCCAGGAATCTCTTATCCTTTAAATCTTATCAAAACGGACCTAAGTTTAGATGGAATTTGATCCCTGATGAACTGGGTGAAAATCACCTTTCCCCACCAATAGACCCCACGTAACTGACCGACTGGTAAAAATACAGAGACTTTGAGCACTATGAAATATTTTTCTTAAAGGAGTTTCTTAATTCATGCATAGTCAATCATTTCACAACCATCCAAGTAATCCACATATATGATAAATGCAAGCTACGTTTCCGGAGAAGTTCACTAGTTTTTCTTGGCAATGGATACTGATAGAACGTTCCTGTGGAACTAGATTTTGAAATGTCCACTGGAGGGTTCTTGAATGCTTAGTTATCCAAGAAGAAATCCTTTATGGGATGAAACTCTAGGTCTTGATTTGTTTGGTTGTTGGAACATTCAGTTTCTTAATTTTCTTTATGTTCTCTCTATGGTTTGGTCCCAAGACAAAGTTGGCCAGATTCGCCCATGTTATATATATATATATATATATATATATATATATATATATATTTAGCATATTTGTGTTAGCCTTTGGGATCACGGATTCTGTAATTAAAGATGCCCAAACGTAAATGAAGATTTAGTTTTAGAACACTATCTCCAGCAAATCTATGTTGACCAATCGTCTGTGGAGGATAGAGTCTCTAATTAAGAAAGTATATTATGTTTCCCTGCCTGGTTACCCAGGCCACAATTTACATTTGTTTTTTAGGTAACCAGGCCACAATTTACATTTGTTTTTAGGTAGACAGAGAAGTCCACGAGCAGCATAGATAGATCAGTTTGATAACGCAAGGGCAGTGTCGATCGAATGGAAAAGTGGGCTTCCCAACAATGTCAACAACATTTTGAGTCATACAAGTTTGAATTTAGAGGAAAACTGAACTAAATATTCTACAAGGTGGGACAACTGGCAATTAGTGAGGAAGTAAATGCTAACAAAATGTCCTCTTTTATTGGTGAAGTGGGATAGCACTTGGATTTTAGGTGTCGAGAGCTCCCAAATAACTTCTATTTTTAGTAAATAGTTGCAAAATTCAATGCAGACATGCAACATTCGCAGGGCATAAGGAGCACTGTTCAGGACTTAGAAGAGGTTGGAATTTTGGGCAGCCTAGAGCCCACAGGCCACTGTAATAGCAACAACAAAAAAATTCCATAGGATTCATCACTGGTTTACAAATTTTGTCTTCTTCTCAGTTTATGTTTTATTCTCTTGTCAATCAAAACCCTTTCTCTTGAATGGCTGAAAATTTTGTTTTACATAAAGATTAATAGTGCAGACATGTTCTCAATGTTATCTTTATAAATTCCTTTTAAATATTATTTTAAACAATGCATCAGTACAAATGCATGTTATTTCTTGTGTATTGTATTGAATGGTTTTAAAGATTATGATTCAGGTATTTGTCTTTAAATATTTTACTTGGTGTTAGTAATAAAGGGGTCCTAGTCAGAAATCAAAGTTATAAGTTATATAATATTTATAGCTATTGTTGGACTGTGAGATTCACTGAAGATTGTCAATATCTATTTTTGCATATTATTGACTTCAATTGAAAAATCTTGCATGTTTCTTTCATATCAGAAATGTTAAGGACTGCCACCATTGTTAGCATTAATAATTTTATGTAGTTTCTCAGTGCCAAGGAGTGCCATGCCATTCCCACTAGTATTTGAGACCAATGGAAAGGCCTTGGTTTCAAGATTTAGAATTGGGTTGATGTCTCTAGTTTGCATAGTTCCTCGAACATCAATAAACCCCACAATTACTAAAATCAGGCATTGAAGTTTGCATGAGAGTTCTACTACTGAAGTGACACTGAAACAATTAGTAGTGGAATATATAAGTGGGTTAAGGCCAAAATTAGGGAGGCAATTTTCCTCCATAGGGTGCCTTGGCCCCGTTCCTTAGTCAGGAATAGCCCTAGGAACAACACACTATGCATGATATGTTACAAAGAAGGACACCAATAGCCTGAGGAACAACACACTATGCATGATATGTTACAAACAGGGACACCATATGCTCCTATAATATAAATGCCCATACCATGTGTTATCTATTAGAACCAAGTAAAAATTCCCAAATTCTTTTGACACCTCCCTAGCAATGGTGCCAAAATTGACAAGTTTACTATATACCCTATTAATTTCCAACAAAACATCTAGTTTACTAGTACATTTAATTATCAACCTAGGGTTGGTAAAGCTTGGGAGGTATAGTGCAAAATATATGCAAGATTCATAAATTTAATTAACTAGTTGGAAATATTAATCATGACATTATCATCTATCTATAAATCCAATTCCATTTGACTAAAACAAGAAAGAACCGATGATTTATTCTCAAAGGTTTTATAGCATGAGACATGTAGAAATAGACCATTAATTGATAAGTAATCAAATTAATGATTAATGAAACACACACACACTTTAAATAATAAATATAATTTATAAAAGAAAATTAACTTAAGCAAACATTTCTACAACAATACTTTGTCTCTTCTTGTCTTTTTTCTCTCTACCTTCTTGCCTCTCTACCTTGTATTTTTCTCCCTACCTCCAGAATATACTATACCAATCTCCTTTCGTTATATCCAAGCCCTACCTAGATAAGAAATCTCTCTCTCTCTCTCTCTCTCTCTCTCTCTCTCTCTATATATATATATATATATATATATATATATATATATATATATTCCCATATGACATAAAGGTGAAACATACCCGTAGAGTCCAAACCTCATCAAATAAAGGTTGTAGTGTATGGTTACTTAAAGCATACTCCATCTTCATCCATTTTGCAACCAAGAGAGGATATATGAATACATGTAGATGAGTTAAGAGATACTCCATAGAGAAAGTCAAAAGTAGCTTCAAATCCCCGAGTTTATAAAAATGATTCCATTTTCTAGAGTGAAATTCACATTTTGTATATATGTTGCATGCATTTCCACATTAATATTGTTCATTGTCCATTCTTGATAATGTCAAGATCAATTCCATGTATACATTTAGTTTTAGGCATGATGATATCTAAAGCCAATTTATTTGGGATGTTGATACATTTATTGCAATTTCATGCACATTTGTAGTTGGTTACAATAGATATGTATAAAGTATTGGAGATAGTTTCATAATTCCTTCTAGCATAGTAATGAGACATAATGGCACTTATTCTGAGGTTGATAAATGTCACAATGATGTCACCACCTTAGAATGATGTTTCATGACATTTATAAAACCTATATCAAATAATATTTTATTGTCTCTGGGATATTGTTTTGGTTAAGTGGTTTCACAGGGAATGGTTGGTTGACCCTTCCCCAAACATAGCATTCTCAGGGGGGCACGCACAAATAAGGGTTGGTTAAGCCTTCATAAAATATGATATTCACATCATGGTTTATCTAGATGAAGGTTCAACCAACCCTTCCTCAATCATTTTTTTCACGTAAGGGAGATACCAGGGAAGGGTCTTCTAACCCTTCCTCAAACATAGAATTCCCATAGAGAGTGAGCAAAGAGAAGGGTCAAATAAATCTTTCTCAATTATGATATTATATTTACAGTTTATGCTAATTATTCCACTAATTATCCCTCCATCGTATAATTATCATTGAGAAGGAACCTAAATAAGGTTCAATCGAACCTTCCTCTATCATATTACTCTATTCAATCACAAAGCAAAGGAAGTTTTGACCAATCCTTCCTCCACATTAGTATTGTTGATAAATGGGTATGCCTTTGGAAGGGTCAATCGACTCTTCCTCTAACATAATACTCCCATTGAGTGTGAACCATGGAAAGGATCATTTGATTCTTCCACCACCATAATATCTAGGCATGAGTTATATAGGGACAATGTCATTTGATCTTTCTTTAGCATAGTATCCCTTTCAACCATAGTATTCTCATATAGGGGTTTTCTAGGGAAGGTTCAACTGACCCTTCATTCAATATCTTATTCCCATCTAGGGTGAGATAGGGTAAGGATTGACTGATACTTTCTCCAGTATAAAATATTCATCAAGTGAGATATCATGAGAGGCTTGGACAATCCTTCATCTAGAATAGAATTATCATTGAAGGGGGAGGTACAGGAAAGTTAGGATGATTCTTTCTTCAGTATTGAATTCTCTAGGATAGTATCCTGAGTGTTAGTTAGCTAAGGGAGGTGATTTCTAACACTTCATTGAGAGGTATCCCATATAAGGTTATGTCAATCCTTCCTCCAACATATATCTTAATTTAATGGAATTTTGGACAAGTGTCGACCAACCCTTCCTCCAACATAGAATCAACATTGAGGGAGAATATTGGGAAGGATTGGTTGAAACTTCCTATGGCATGATATTCTCATTAAAGGGAAGGATTCATTGAACCTTTCTCTAGTTGAATAATATTATTAGGGGAATCCATAGGAAGGGTCTTTTGAACACTTTTCTAATATAGTATTCTTAACTAGGGAGAGTCCATGGAATTGTAACAAACCCTTCCCTCATAATAGTATTATCACCATTAGGAAATCCTAGGAAGGGTAATCTCACCCTTCTTCCAGCACAATAGTCTTGTCGAAGGGATCCCAATGAAATATCGATTGACCTTTCATCCAACATAGTATTCACGTCTATTGGTAGCCTTGAAAAATGTCATCTTACCCTTCCTCAACAATAGTATTCTTGTTGAATGGGCCTCGATAATTTGTCTATAACCCTTCCTTGAGCATAGTTGTATCACCTATTATTTGCTCACAATTCTATACTATTCATCACTGTAAATTCATTAGTCCAATACACAAAAGCACATACTCATGGAATTAATATACCACACTCGGTATGGAATACAACTATGAGAAGTGGATTGAATGTAATACCCTAGGTTGACCCCAATTGTAATTGAGCATATAGGTTGGTGAGGTGTGTTACTTTGAGGCCATAGTGCTTGTGTACTAAACAGGATGGTGATCTAGATACTAAAATGCATGTAGGCATATCCCATGCATTATGTAATCATAATTGGATAATAATAAAATCAGACCACTGGATGTCGCCCAACCTGACAAAAGAGTAAGGGGGATAAAATCCACTAGAAAATGGAAAAAGGGGATAAGATTCTTAGGTTAGGGGGCTTAATCCAAGAGAATATTTAATAATATTTTTTAGAAAACTTAATTTATGGGATACATCAATTTATTCTAAGTTTAAAAAGGATGGGGATGAAACACCAAGTGGTTCAAAAGGGATTTTTTGAGATTTCAAGTGGCATCTCATGGACACACAAATAAAATGGGAAAGATTAGTCCATTTCCCCCATCATTCAATGATTCCATTTTTTTCTGTTTTGGGGGGACACTCACGTTTAAGGAGCCATCCATAGTGTACTTGTGTTTGGATAGCTTGGGAGTGTTTTCTGGTGAATTGGAACTGAAGAGGTGGGTTATTAGGCCCATGGGTAGTTGAAGAGGTGGGTTGTCAAGCCCATAATCCTTCTCTCCAGGTGGGAGAAGTGTTATCGAAAAAGGCGGGGTTTCAGGCCCGTAAGCATTCTCTCCAGATGAGAGAACTGCTGGGAATTGACTTCCCCAGTTTCCAATTGCAGCTATAGGGTTCAGAGACTTCCTTTCTAGCTTGTTGTTGAAGCTCAGAAGGGAAGTGGGGTAGCCGGTGGGGAACACTTCCTGGGTGGAACAAGCATGTGGGGAGATTAGAGACTATAGATGGCTAGAGTTGGCACTTGAATATGAGTATTATTGTTGTTAGCAGACTCATTATGGGATAGGAATCCCTTTTTTCCCAAGTGGAGTTTAAGCCTGGCTCAAGGGTGACCTTTTGTCACTTTGTGGGAAGTGGATTCTATGGCTGGGAGGAAAGTCGGAGGTCTACATGAAGTTGGTGATCTTTCATAAATTTAAGTGCTTTATCTGAGTATTTTACTTAATTACTTTGTGTGTAATTTTGTACTCCACTTATGGGTAATTGCTAATATAATTATGCTTCCATTTATCTTCTGTTAGAATGGCACAGAAGTTGTAATTACGGATTGTTTTCATGGGGTTTCATTGTTGTAATTATCCTTGAATTGGTGCTTCCAGAATTGTTCAGAAATGGTAATTATATGTTATAGATAGTAGCATTTGTTTAGGTAACTATACTTGTGTGTATGTTCTTCTAGAATCGCCTGGAAATGTAAATTCTATATGAATGCAGAGTCGTACAAATATTTGTGTGTTCTTTCCAAGGGTATTGGTTGTGGTAATGATACTTGGGAATACATTGTTGGTATTATATAAATTTTCTTTCATATGCAGAGATTCCATTTAATTCAACAGGAAACTAGGTATAGCGTATCCAACATTGGATGAGAATTCCCTGGTCCGGGTATGGACAAATCATAATGTGTGAATCATTACTCACATGGTAATGAGAAATATATTAGCCGGTATCGAAGGATTACAAATAATCCTTGGTAAGACTTAGAAATTATCTAAGGAAGACCCAAATTTATCTAAGCCCTGAAACACACTGTTAAAACTATGAAATCGTATATCTTTCCCCAAAATAATTACAACCCTCGATTTTGGCATAATGAAGTAATCCTAGCCATTGGTCTGGGTTCCTCATGTTTGAGGGCTTGTTGAGGATAATGACCATTTTTTACTATTGGATCCATCGATATGGGAATCGAATGATCTGAGTCATTGATCACAGTAGACACATTAGAGTAGCCTCAGATATGGTAATTCGATGGAAACGCTATGAGGAGTGGCAGTTGTTATGAGGGAAAAACTCTCTATGGCTAGGGTAAACCACAACAGATGGATATGACTACAGAAATGAACTCTATCCCAAAAACATGCTATATAAACCAATATGCAAGTGAGATAAGGAAGAGGCCTACCTCGTCCATATGTTCGATGATTTCCACCGTTGAGCACTTCGACCCAAAGCTATATACCTGTGACTGGTTCTCAATCAACAAGCAAAGAATGCATATGGTAATAATATAAAAAGTTAGCACATTAGATAGCATAATCCATTAATATACATAACAAATATGCCCATGGATAATAACTCATATATTTTCAAGATATCAATTGGATGGGAAAGGAGTATTTATATTAATAAATGATCAGTAGAAGTGAAAATATTACAGACTTCCATGTTGGCACGGTTCGGAACCAAGAAACTAAGTTTCTTCCAGCTGGGCCTCCACCACTTCAATCCTCCACCAAAGGAAAGCTCATAGAAGAGAGACAATGAGGGTCTCGATTAATAAGGGAAGAGATTGGAGGCTGAACACCATGTTCAGACTTAAAGGAAAAAGGGATGCAGACTCAATATGAAGTAATAATTTCTCCAGAGTAACGTTGCTCCCAAAGTTGAATTCTTTCTCCTCTTTTCCATAGCTCGGAATTGGCCCATTTGTAGCCTTCAAATGGAACTGAAGGGTTGAGTCGTAACATTTCCATTATATGGAAGGCCAAGGATCAAATATATCTTGTCGTGACATGGGAACCCGACATTTAATTTTCATTTTTTGGCACAAATCCCGACGTACACGGGTTGTAGTGGAGCAGCCTGCATATACACATGTTGTATAGTAGGAAAGGTGCATACATGTGGACAAAATTGTATTTTTATCTCTGGATTTATCAAACGAGGATGATAAGTTTGTATAGGGAAATGGAAAAAGGCCTTTTGTGCAAGATTGCATAGGGTGAGGCACATATTGATATAACAGATTCCCCCTAATGTGTGAGGCCATAGGAGTATTTTCGATGGCCTAAATACATTATCAACAACCCATAAGTGGAGTGGTAGGGGACGAACTGGATGAACAAGTTTCTCATTACATTCTGCACTAACTTTGCATACATGGCTGCCAATAGAATTACACTACAAATCCATGTAAAAATATACCAAAACAAGTGTCTATGGCCATGAATAGGAAAATACAAATGTGGTTATGTGCCAAAAGATGTCATAGTCATGAACAAGGCCTAGTAAAACCAGTCTCAAGACCAATATGAAGATATCTGTATACAATGGAGTACAATCTGATCTCCCATGATCACTGAAGTCATATAGGTACTGGTCCAATGAAAAGGAATTAACAACTTAGGAAAGTTGCGGACACAATACACTAAGGGTGAAAGTCTACATTATGTGAATAAAGGAGTTGAGGTCAAACACAATGAGACATTGTTTGATTACTGGTCATTGAGGTATATTGTTAACAAATGCGAGACAACTTAGCGATAATGAAAGTAGGTATCAAGGCACCGAGTACATTCTTACAAGTGTGAAAAAATGAGTTGGTGTCAAAATCATGAAGAATCCATCGATCATGAGACATTGATGTATTCCCAACTTTCGATGGCGAGAGAACCTGCCACTAATGACTGCAAGCCTCAGGGTACTCATAAGACTCTAGGTCTCGTTTCCAGAATAGATGAGCTAAAGTCTATGGAAGTAGACCCATTGAAAGGAGAGCATTAAGGCATCTCTTATCAGTCAGCACAAGGTACAAAGTAGGAGCTTCATGATTTTGTGGAAATCGTATGAAGAACATGTTCACGAACCAATGACCCTATGTGTCTTTCACATGTGCCAAGTGCAAGCGGTACACGAAAAAAACCCTTTGAATAGTATCCAATGATGAAAACTGCTAACAAAGGTGAGGAAACCACCAATAAGGCTAATGGAATCCAAGACACTGCACGAATCCCAATGTGTGAATATATGTCTTTCCATCGAACATAAGGGACACCATCCAGTCAACGACCAATGATGAAATGTCAAATGTTGGATTCAAGGTTGCCTACCAATGATGAAAGTAGGGTTAGGTTTCATGATAGGACTAGAGTATCACGTGATTCTGAGACAAACCGAGGGTATGGCCGACATGCAAAGTCAATATTTCTGAGAAGTGGCCAACACAGGTTGATAAACTTCATTTGAACAAGAGAATGAGACATAAGGAAGACTCCGACAGCATAGACTCAATGATGAAACCATGATATGCAGGAGGCATCAATCAAGTTATCCAAAGGGACTGGAAAAGTAATCAATCGGTAGAGAAGACTCTGTAATGAGCTCAGCTTCCTAAGGTCATGCTAAAATCAAAATTATGGTGAAAAATGGACTCAATAACTTTGTGCTCTTTTCAAAGGTGACACAAATGCTTCCAATATAAGATAATACTCCCTTCTCGCCCGTCGTTTTTTGTTTTTTCATAGATGAATGAATGCTATGATACAGATAAGGAAACAACTATCACAAGTAAGAAAAACTAGTTCGAGCAGTGGAACATACCTATGCTCAATAAAAGGATATGCATGCGGGAGATGGACACTCGGGGGAATATTTCCTCTTGGGTATAGGGTGTCAAATTGCGAAGGATATAAATAATGCTTTGCCTGGTTGAGGATGAAAAAAATGCTGAGGCAAATGATTTATAATGCAAAGTGAGAACCAACTAAAGGCTCAATACTGCAAGCAAGGGCATGAGATGCAATCACAACTTGACGCCAAAAAATGTCCTTTTTCATGGCATTTAGTCTACTTAGTGTGAAAAAGGGATAAAATTGTGCCAAATAGACATCCTTTCAAATCCAATTTACGATTGTGAAAGAAACAAGTTCACTCGGCAATCTTTTCACTTTTTGAAAATGAGTCAGAAAAGAGATTAACTAAGGCTCATGACCTTTCAAGTCCAATTTAATGAGTGTGAAAGGGAAAAATTCACTCGACAATACTTTCACTTTTTAGACGAGTAGAAAAAGAGCTTAAATCAGACTTGTGGATGTTGTTCTAAGTAGATTTTAATGAGGGAGACCAAGGCTCCCATGCAGGACTTCTGTGAAAGGTCAAGAACTTATGAAGAGATGACACAAGCTTGGGAAAACCAAAATCTTTCCAAGTTGAGGAGGATAAAATACTTGCAGAGTTTACCTTATCTACAATATATCGGAGAATGCCCCTTATTTGGAAGGGTGTAGAAGAAGGAAGTCGAGACTCTATAATATCATTCCAACCAAAGGAAGCCACCGTAGGACTTGGAGGGAGTGTACTTGAAGAGAGTGGAATGCTCCCTAGTGTAGAAGGTAGAGAGATAGAAATGCTAAGGACATGGTTGAAGGATGTACCACCCTCCAAAAGAAGAGTGGGATTGACCGAAGATTGCATCAGAAATGTCACTTCCTTAGACTTGTCACTCTCCAAGAGAAGAGTGGGATCAGCTGAAGATTTCATCGACACAACCACTTCTTCAACCATTGGTTGAATAGGATGTGAGACCACAAGGTCAAGAGATGCATCAACCCAAAAAATAGGAGTGGTGGTGATCAAAGATTGCATCGACATGACCGTTGGTTGAACATGATGCGAGACAACAAGGTCAAGGGATGCATCAACCCCTACAGGAAGAGGGGTGTCATTCAAATATTTCATTGGCATGACCTTTGTATCAACCAAAGCAGGTTGGGAAGCTAAAGATGACTTAGAACCCGAAGGGCCCCCAAGAAAAGACCATGCTTCTTGTACCACAACAATAGCAAGGAAAAAACTAGTAAGGTGATCTCCTCTGCAAATCCTACAAAGGAGCTTGGGCTTACGTCTTACACGTCTAGGCTTCTCAATCGTATGAATTCCCCCAACATGACTTGCAGTGGCTGGTGACATGCTCCCAACATGACTTGCAGTGGCTGGTGACATGCTCCCAGCATGACTTGCAGAGGCTAGTAGCAAATCCCCAACATGACTGGCATAGGTTGGTGATGAATCCCCAACACGACTAGAAGAGGTTGGTGATGTATGTGCAGTGTAACTAGCGATGACTAGACTTGTGCCCCTAGCATGACTTGCAGTGGTTGGTTGCTGGTCTTTAACATGACTAAGAGAGGTTTTCGACCTATCTCCAACATGACTAACATAGGTTGGTGATATAATGGCAGTATGTGTCTGACCCTCACAAGACGCAGTCAAGGAAGGTAGGATTCAAGGATCATTAAAATAAGAAGTGTAGAAAGAGATGGACCTATCAAACGAAATGGGCCTACTGGACATGGCGTAAACGTGGTGAATCAGTTCCATGAAGTCAAAAGTACCCATAAGGGAAGAATACATTCTGACGCTGACATTCTCAGTTGTCGACTGAGAATTATCGATCAAAGGGATCGACGGTCCAATAGATGCATTGGGACTAGCATACGCAAAGGATAATTGGTAGATCTCCACAATCTTCCCTTCATGAGGAAAAAAAATAGTACGAAAGACAAATGATATGAGGGAGACCATAGCATAGGTCGAATTGCATCCTAGTAGCAAGTTATAATCAAGAGGCGCATCAACTACCTCGACCTCCACCTCTACTGTCTTCCCACCTAACTAGACTGGAAAGGAAGGAATAATATCGTGAGGGCAGAAGGAATGACCTTCAAAATAAGTCAACATGTTCAATGACTTGGAAAGAGTCGGAGAACCGAGAGCCTTCCAATAGATCAGGGACATCACACATGTAGCAATGCCTTCATCAACAACCACATGTTTGATGGTATACTTTGATTACTCCACGTGGATTTGGAAAGCCACATGGTCAGGCAAGCAAGGCTTCACATATGTGACGTCAAACTTGATAAATTTTGAGCCACTGGGTTCTAGAGCTCCTAAATTATATAGTAAGGCATTCCTCTATGAAGGACATGTCTGGAGTACCTCAAAATCTGACATCGTACAAGGGGTTTGACCCAGGTCCTCAAACAATAGAGTAGTTCTAGGCGACTCTAGCATTTGGATTGTGGGTAGAGCACTTGAGTACTCCTTTCGGAATACGAGGCGATGGCTCTAGTTTTTCAATCTATAAGTTTGTCTCCGGAGGAGGAGGAGGAGATTCTAGACCAGGGATAGCTTGTGAAGAGCTATAATCTCGAGATCAAGTGGCTACATTGATTTTTTCATCGACCATATTGATACACAAATGGTCATCGTCTTGCAATGATGGGTTTTGACTCCCACCAACCACATTTATGACTTTTAAGGAGATCGAGGCCATGTGTTGGTTATGTGGAAATTGATTCGTCAGCATGACGAGTGGTAGAGATAATATCTTCGCAGCTTCTGCAAGTTTGGGGAACAAATGGGTAAGTTGATCATCTATGCAAATATTACAGGGAAACTTCACCTTACATCTTTCTCATTTTCCCTCTCTAGCATTATTATTCATCTTCTCTCTATTATCATTTCCCTTGGGTTTATTACCATTTCTCCCACCCTTACAATTATGATGTCCTTTCTTCTTATTCCCTCATGGTTTCTAGTTACCATTTGGGTTGGCCAACGATTGCATGGAAAGTACATCCATCGACTGAGTGGGATTGGAAGACACAGATGAAGTTGGCCCTCCTGCAGACTGGTTGAGAGACAACTCTTTCAAATGGCTTGTCATCGAGTTTGCGGATCTTACATTGGCGGTACCTACAATGCCATTAGAATGAGGTCCGGGATTTTTTCTAGGGCCATAAGTTGACCATGGTGCATCTGGAAGAATGTGATATAACATCCCAGACTGAGAACATATGAGATATAACTAATGGGATTTAAAGATCTCTTCTTCCTCAGTGGTAACCCTGACTGTTGCAACATCGTTTGAGATAGGAGGGTGAAAATACTTAAGGAACCATTCTAAAAGAAAGGACAAGGGTATAGGAGTCTTAATCAACCTATTCTGTCTCTGCCACTCCTGGATATGATCAGAGATATAAGTGGCGGTGTCCTGGCGTAAAGTTGACAAAAGTTCTAGGCCAACATCGTAACGGATGGGCAATTGGAAGTGGTTAAGTAAGACCAACACCAACTGACTAAAGGTCCCATATGCTCCCTTAGGTAACTCAATATACCATTTTACAACAACTCTGATGAGGGTGCGTCGAAATAATCTTAATCGAATAGAATCGTCATTAAGGGAATTCGATGAGCACCAGAGGTGAAAGGCAGCGACGTGATCACCAGGATCCTCTCCATTCTTAACTTCAAACTTCGGGATGTTGGAAGGAAGCTTGGTGGGGATGAGGGGCCATGTAGGATCATGAGTCATGGGGTCGTTCATTAACTTAGACAAGTTTGGTAGATTAAGAGTGGCGAGAAAAGGGAGACAGGATTGCGGATCTGGCCCCAATCTCTTGGGAAAGACTATTCTTGAGGAACTACAACCTATCCAGGGTTCTGGTAAGCACCATATCCCCATCTGGGATTATAAGTCCCTCCTCCGGGCTGATTCATAAAAGGTTGGTTGGGCATCATTCCAGCAGGGATGTTCTTTTGGGTGTTATAAAAATTGCCCCTAGCTGGATAGGATCTGGGTTGGGGGTTACCCAAAGCATGAAACTGACCTCCTCCTAGTGAGAATCCGAAAGATAGAGGTGGATTCGTCATGCCAAACGTATTGGTTGGAATTGACACTGAGGAGGTAGGGGTATAAGACAAGACTTGAGACGAAGCTTGTCCACCAGGTTGATTGTTCCACCAAGAAGTATAGGACTAGACCCGGGGTTAAAATAAGGAATACCTCCTATATTAGGAGTCGTTTGAGGGATTTGAGAACCACCAAACGAAAATGGAGTGTAAGGAGGTGTAGTGCCCCCAAGCCCAATGCTAGAAGTAGGGCCAACAACTAGCATTGTGTTAAAAAACAACGATGTAAAGTTTGACATACCATAGGAAAAAGGAATAGAATCCATAGGGATGGATTGAACATTATATCTTGGTGAGTGACCAATAGAACCAAAAGCGTTCGACGCAAGAAATTGAGAATTTACTAAAGGATGATCCATAGTAATGATAGGTGCCTCCGGAACTACAACCATTGTGGTTGCATGAGTCAAAGGGATGACATTAACTATAGTGGGTGTGGGAGTTGAGGGGGCTCCCAATGTTCTAAAGATTAGATTCAGTACTCATCCTTGTAAAATCACAAGTCTTAACAATGGAGGTGTGTGTACCACACCTAATAACTCTACGCCTTTTAGAAGGAAAAGACTCAAAGTTCGGTGGTAATTGTAACAAGCGACGGGACGAGCGGGGATGTTGGTCTGACTCCACGATGACTTAAAACTCTAAAGATAAAAAATATGTCCTAAAGCAAACTAGTAGTAAAAGAGCACACCAAAAGTCAAACGACCAATATTCATGCAAACAGGGTAAAGTGGTTGAGTGGCCTCCCTCCCTAAAGAAGGTATGTCTCACCCAAGAGGGGCCTGAGACTCCCTGCTAAAGATCAGAGGTATCAAAATCAGTTATAAGTGCCCTCGTGACCTTATCAACTAGTCAGTCAGATCCCCCCGGAGAGGTAATCCTCCATAAAGGTTGTGTGTTGTCTGACCCTTATCTGACCCAAGGTACCTGCAGAATAACCCCTACAAGTAACCTATGTGGCACCTAAGTCAAGCAACTAAGAAACCAATGTATAACCGATGCACATGCGAGCATTTGTAAGTCAAGTCCACCATATGGGCAGGGTAGGAAAGCCCAAAACCTTGAAAGTATCACCCCTCACGGAGGTAAAGGCACTAGCAAGATCCCTAGATACGAATAGATCCCCAGAAATATCTTTGATGCTAAGATGGTATCGGGGGGATATCCCTTCAACCAACGTCACGCCACCTCGTGATTAACTCTGGTGTGAGAGGAGCCTCCTAATACTACCAATTATACACTGGATTTCTCCACTTCTTTTCGCAGACACATATGTTGACTTAATTGCCTTGGAGAAGTTTACTCACAAAATTGTATTCCAAGGCACTAAATCCTAAGCTAGTTTGTGCACTCTAGAAAATAAAATCATGACTAATCAATTTTAAATTATAGCGTTAATTTTAGTGGCCGTGATTACTCAAAAATGTATGGTAGTGAAACCCATGATGTTATGACTCTTGAAGAAAAGTAAATATGAAAATAATGAAAAGTCCTAACTTTAACTTTCAATGAATGATATGCTTTTGAAAACAAATGCAATTTTCAATTTCAACTCTGCAATTTTGAAGTAAAAAATACAATATTTCACTAAATACACTAAGCTAATGACAAGGACTCAAAATACAAAAATGCCAAGCAATGAAAATGCCTATTTTTTTGTATTTTCAATATAATAGAAAATGAAAATGCATGGACTGATAAGCAACTTGATATATAAATTCTGTTGTGTATAGAAAGAGATAACTCGAGAAAAATACCAAGAAGTAGAATACCCAGCCCAATGTACAAGGACAATCAAAATTAAAAGGTGATGAGAAAGACTGACAAAAAATTCAACTCCAGACAGGTTTCCTTTCATCCCATAGACACTTAACAGGCACTACAGAGACCTAAGAAGACTCAAAAAACATCAAATCCCACCCAACAACAACCAGACCCAACAAACAAGCAAGGAAATATGATGTACGCAACTGTTTAGGAAAACAAAGCATATGTATGCAACCTGCAGAGGGACAACCCGTGTATATACGTGACTGTCAGGCCAAAAATCGCATATATGTTTCAAAACACAAGGCTAGGCAAGGGAGAAGGCTGAAAACTTAGACCCAGATTGAACAAAAACTGTCAAGCTGTGATATGACAAGAAAAAAAAAGGAATGAGAGCAATGTAAGGAGAAAAATTACTCCAAACCCTTAGAAATAAGATCAATCCCTAGTATGGTCGCCAATTCTGTTACGAGGGAAAGACTCTCTATGGCTAGGGTAAACCGCAATAGAAGGATATGACTACAAAAATCAACTCTATCCCAAAAACATGCTATATAAACCAATATGCAAGTGAGATAAGGAAGAGTCCTACCTTGTCCAGATGTTCGATGATGTCCACCATTGAGTACTTCGACCCAAAGCTATACACCTGTGACTAGTTCTCAATCAACAAGCAAAGCATGCATATGGTGATAATATAAAAGGTTAGCACATTAGATAGAATAATCCATTAATATACATAACAAATACGCCCATGGATAATAACTCATATATTTTCAAGATGTCAATTAGACAGGAAAGGAGTATTTCTATTAATAAATGATCAACAATAGTGAAAATATTACAGACTTCCATGTTAGGACGGTTCAGAACCTAGAAACTAAGTTCCTTCCAGCTGGGCCTCCAACACTTCAATCCTCCACCAAAGGAAAGCTCATAGAAGAGAGACAATGAGGGTCTCAATTAATAAGGGAAGAGCTTGGGGGATGAACACTGTTGTCAAACTTAAAGGAAAAAGGGATGCAGACTCAATATGAAGTAATAATTTCTCCAGAGTAACTTTTCTCTCAAAGTTGAATTCTTTCTCCTCTTTTCCATAGCTCAGAATTGACCCATTTATAGCCTTCAAATGGAACTGAAGGGCCAAGTCCGAATGTTTCCAGTATATGGAAGGCCAAGGATCAGAGATCTCCTATCGTGACATGGAAAACAAACATTTAATTTTCATTTTTTGGCACAAATCCTAATGTACGCGGGTTGTAGTGAATAAACCTACATATACGCATGTTGTATAGTAGGCAATGTGCGTACATGTGGAAAATTTTGTATTTTTAGATTTGGATTTATCCAATAGGGATGATAAGTCTACATAGGGAAATGCAAAAATGCCTTATGTCTAAGATTGCATAGGGTGAGGCAAATATTTCTATAACAACAGTGTTCATTGATCAGTGTCAACATCATAGGATCCTAACCGATGGTCTGAGCACGTAGGCATAACAGAATTTTGGAAAACGGATGCTAGAAAAATCCGATGAGTGGGACTATGAAGAGCCATATCCAACATTGGATCCATTAGAGAATACTTTGGACTAATCGTAACCATTGATTGTAGTCAAGTGGGGTCAATCAGACCCCGGGCCCAGAGGTTAATCCCAATCTTGAGCTATTACACTGAACGAGTGGTCTAGTGTCCAGTGGTAGGGTAAAGAGCCCTTAGTTCCACTCATATACATCTCCATGAATAAGAGATCAAACTCCTAAACATGTCTCTAAATGCAGTTGTTGGATTAAGAGAGATATATACCAAAACTGTTGATCTATGGCATAAGATCAAGAGGGAGTTGAAACTACGGTTCGAGTAATTTGGGCTGTAGATCTTTGCAACTGCTCTGAGGTGGATAATTCTGTAATTATATTAATTAAGCATTGTTTAAGAATGGGGATTAAGATAATTAACCGTATCATAATCCTGAGACCGGGATCTCTTGAGGTTCACACTACATTGGGAAGTCTCAATATCCCAACATCTAGGACAACATGTTTCTCAGAGACTAGTCCGCATGTCAAGTGAGTATTGGGTCATGTTCTAGGGTGGTAGCCAATGTATCTGGAGGGAAACACTTGTCATTACCTGGAAGGTTAATGAGTATGGGGTGGACCCTCATTATCCTGAAGCTCCATGAAGGTTATGATAGTTATGATTCATCAGATATATAGGTGTATTGGTCTCCACCGTAGATATTGGTAGGGAAACGTCCACCTGGGTGGTTTATTATCAACCATCTATTGGATCGTAGATCAAATCTAGACTAAATATATCATAGTACATATCAGTGGTCGTAATCTTGAGACAATATTAATTTAGAGATCTTGTAATAATGAGTTTAGTTTTAATTAATTACTTCATAATCCCTGGCATCGGAAGTTCTCAATCTTAAACCTCATTTGGAACAGTCCCAATACCCGGTTCTTGATGGTGATATGTCACACGAAAATTGGTCCACATGTCACAATGCGGGATTTCCACATGTTGCTCAATGGTGGATCCACATGTCATGTGTATTTGGATGAATTAGACAGGAATCCATAAGAAAAATGAGTACCACGTGTCACTAATGTGTCATGCCATGTGCCATTCAATGTGTCAGTAAGGGATTCATTGAGGGGTCGAGTGTGGACCTAACCACATGATATTATCCTTGGAATAGCCCATAATATATCGACCATTGGATCTAAGGGTGGAGGGATCCCCACCATTGATCTCAGTTAAGATGGGTCAATCAGACCCTTAGCTGCAAAAGAGATTTGATGCCCGAAGAAGCTAAAGGGTTCAATGGTCTAATATTGGTGGCTACATGTCACGTTTTCATTGGATGATGATTGGAGGTGCATGATAGGACCATGTTTCCAGGGTGCCAATGCATACCTGATTAGATGTTGAGGAATAAGGTTTATTGGGACCTCCCAGTGGGTCGATGGTATAGTGCCCAGACATGACGTTGAATGACATTAGCTAATGAATGTATCATGAACATGTGGTGTCACATGACATGACCCTACTCCCTAGGCACCAACTCATGTTGGACCGGTCCTTTTGAGGAATATGTAAAACGATAATGGTCGCGGTTCTGAGAACCGATAATCCAAGGTTCTAATGCGTTAGGTGGCAGGTGCCACGACAATGTCCACGCCAACTTCCATGTTTGCTCAAGAGGATGACATGTCCTGAAATAGTAGTGCCATGTCGAATGGATATGGGTGATATGAAGCCATGTGGGTACCATGTGGCATTGTAATGGGAAAAGGCCTAAAATATTTAATGCACCATAACGTCTGATCCAGAGGTCAGTTTTGAGCATGGTGATAGTCATTAGAAAGATATGGATGAACAAAACCAATTTATGAAGTCTAATTGAGGAGATGAATAGATGGAAAAATTGAAAAATTCTAACACCCTATCCCTTAGAAGGTACTTAAGGGGTTGGGTATGTTACAAAGTGGTATCGGAGCGTCTGTTTCAACACTGAGCCTGCATGGGCCAATTAACAGAGAAAAAAACCACCTTGTTTTGGATTTTATAGAAACATAGGAATTTTTTTGTCACTTGGTGGAATATTAATGATCCATATGGATGTAGGTGGCCTTACACCTATTCCAACTATATCATTTTAGCAATTTTCCAGTTTGGTAGTTTTTTCCTAGCTTTTGGGTCCCTAGCTTTTGGGGCCGTTTTGAGGCCCTAAACAACGTTTTTAGGAATCACCAGAGTCAACATGTGTAGGGCTCACCATAGGAAAAATGTGCAGTCCTCGGATAGAACTTTCCAATGGGCTATAGTACACCTAAAACCGAGATCGTATGAAAAAATTACGACCCTGAGAAGTTGATGTACTAACTTACCCAAACAGGGCCTACATGACTTTTGGCACTTCATCTCCCAGGGTTAGGTTTTTGGATGTCTAGGGTTTTTGAAATTCTTGTTTATTTTAAAAAGGCCTTGAGAGCCTCATTGTAATCATTTGTTGGTGAATGAGCATAGTCATCACATCTCTTCTCAGAGATAAGCTGCCACCATTCTAGCAAGCTTGTTTTCTTCTACATTTTACAGTTTCAACTTATTTCCTTATTAAATAGAAACCTGTTTTACTGTATATCTGTTATTCTGTGTTAAGAATATTATGATAATAATCCGTATTCATTTGGTTATTCTCATAAAATCTGAATCAGTGGTATCAGAGTAGTCTACAACTTGTCATTCTTAATGCATGTACCCAACGAGGTTAGGGTACAAATAATTGGGTCTCGAGCTTGTTTCTCTCGAGGAAAAAATATCTCGCACACCCAAGCGACCTCTCATGGTGGGATAAATTAGAGATGATGGGATAGGAGATCCCTTAAAAAAAAATCTCGAGGAAGCCCTCATGCAACAGAGGAATGAGATGATGGATAGTTTTACGCAAATCCTTCGACGACTACCAACAGGTGACACATCTTCCTGAAATGGAGGCGTCGCCACCTTCAAGGTACAAATCAACTTCTATATTCCTATATTTGAAGGTCAGATAGACACAGATATTGTAGACAAATGGTTGAATCTTCTAGAAGGGTATTTCTCTTTCCATAACTTCTCGAATAGAGAAAATATTACTTTTGTGCTCCTCAAAGTCGTTCCCCATGTCAAAGATTGGTGGGAAACTTTCTGTGAGTAGAAGGAAGCAGAGGAACCCTCATTATTTATAGTCATAGTCACCTATGAGTCCTTCAGGGATTCTATTAAGGAACAATACTACCCTATTGGAAGTTATGATGACTTGTATACAAAATGGACCACACTGTGGCAGGAAAGAGACCAAGTAGTGTCTGAGTTCACAAATATCTTTGATACCTTGCGCACCAAGATGGGTATCAAATATTCTAAGTGACATATGGTGCTCAAGTATTGCAGTGGTATGCATAGATACATCCAGGTTGAAATGGAGTTTCTGGACATCTCATCCTTGGGCATGACCTATCGATATGTCGTCAAAATCAAGTAGAAGCTCAAACAAAAGACAGAGAAATTTGGGCCTGGGAACCCCTCACCACAAAAGCTACGAAAGGGCAGCCTCAACCCAAAGAACAAAGGACAAAGCAAATATGAACCTCCTGAGAACAACTATTCCAAGACACAAGAAAATAAGGACACCAGAAGGACAAAGAAAGACACCAAGAAGTGGTGCAACTTCCATAAGATCCCTTAGCATAAGACTATTGATTTCCGCTCAAATTAGTCATTGGTGGTTGAGGTGAATGCCTTTGAATCAGATGTGGGTTCTAACTCTGATTTAGGACTAGAAAGGGGGATACAGATCATTAATGTAGAACCTAGTGCTATCATTGCTACCACCAAGCTCCAGCCAGTGAAATAGACAAGCTAGAGGAAGGCGAGGGCCTTTTTTATTCACAGATGTGGGTGAAGGGTACCCCACTGCACTTCATCATTGATAGCGATAGCCAAAAGAACCTCATCTCAATAGAGGTTGTAAAGTGACTCTCCCTATCGACAATGCCACACCCGCAACCCTAAACCATCATATGGCTCTGCCAAGGAAGTGACATCCATGTCAGCCAACAATGCCACCTGTCATACGACACCAAGCCCTTCAAAGATGAGGTATTGTGTGATGTTTCCCCTCTTGAAGTTTGTAATGTTTTTTTGGGACAACCATATTTATGGAAACTCCGTGTTGTTTACGAGTTTAGGCCTCACAGTGTTATTATTACTTTGAAAAAGAAATTGTACAGGATACTGGAGGTAGTCTCACCTACTGTTATTTTCTTGATCTCTTCCAAGAAATGCAGGAAGGTCATCTCTCATATGGGGAAGTTTTTCTTGTTCATGATTCACTCGCAGAATGAGAGAAAGATCCCAGCCACATCTAGGGTCTCCGCGGCCGACCTCTCCACACAACAAAAGCAAGTGGATAAGGTCATGGAAGCATACTCGCATATATTCTGCTCACCTATTGGGGCACCTTTGTACTGTCAGATCAAGCACCCCATTAATTTGAACCTTGGTGCATTGCTTCCCAATGGGCCATTCTACCGCCGCTCTCTGTTAGAGAATGAGGAGATCAAGCAATAGATCCAAGAAATTCTCCACAAGGGGAACATCCATCCCAACTCATCACCTTGTGGGAGACCAATCGTGCTAATACAGAATAAATATAGAACATCATGACTCTGCATTGATTATCAGGCCCTGAATAAAATCAGAGTCAGAAACCGGTACCCAATTCCCCAAATCGACAACCTCCTTGATCAACTCACAAGGTCAAAACACTTCTGCAATACTGATCTTAATTTTGGATACCACCAGGTATCGATAGAACATAAATATGTATGGAAGACTGCCTTCAAGTCAAAGGAAGGTATTTTCGAATGGTTAGTCATGCCCTTTTCCTTAACAAATTCTCCAACAACTTTCATGAGGATGATGGATATATCCTATGACCATTCACCAATACTTTTGTAGTGGTTTATCTAGATGAAATTTTCATTTCCAACAAGACTTGGGAAGAACACTTGCAACATATTCAACAGGTTCTACACACCATGCAAAAGCACAAGCTATGCGCCAACTTGGAAAAATGGTCATTTGGCATGGACAGGGTCCATTACCTGGGATACATCATTGATCAACATGGTGTACATGTGGATCCATCCAAGATCCAAGTCATCCATGACTGGACAACCCCAACCATAGTCACTATGCTTCAAAGCTTCTTGGGCCTTGCAAATTTCTATCGTAGGTTTGTGCTGGGATTCTTCCATATTGCATGTGCCCTCAACCAAGTAACTGGGGGTGGTGGTAAGGATAAATTTGTGTGGGGCCGGTCCCAAAAACAAACGTTCGATTATTTGAAGCAGCGCTTGTGCTCAGCCCCAATACTTTCACTACCAGACCTGCAGAAGCCATTTGAAATTGAGATAGATGCTTCACACTATGCTATGGGCATCGTTCTCACTCAACACAACACCACATGGCCTATCATAGTGAGAGACTATCAGATGTTGTCCATAAGTGACCTGATTAAGACAAAGAAATTTACTCCATTGTGCAATGATGTCGCCAATGGAGACAGTACATTATTGGGAAGGAGACAATCATCCACACTAATAATAAGCCACTGTAGTTCATGTAGACACAAGGAAAATTGTAAAATGACTGCCATTCGAAGTGTTCCAGATACTTGCAACAATTCCACCTCAACGTCAAGTATAAAACAGGAAGCACCAACCGCGTCGTTGATTGCCTTAGTAGACCACCAGTCGTGGTACTCACCAAGGTGCTAGAATCTTACATACATGAGACCTCTGGATGGCCCCAACTCTATGAGACAGACCCAGACTTCAACACCACCTACCAAATGTTGGGTGCAAACGCAATTGTTGCTAATTTCCATCTTCAATATGGGATGCTATGTCGTCTAGGCCATATATGCGTTCCATCAAGTGAGAGAGAGAAGATGATATGGGAATTCCACTACAGTATGGTGGCCGGACACTTTAGTGTCAAAAATATAGTGGCAATGTTGCAGAAATATTTCTACTGGCCAAAACTTCAACAGGAGGTTAGCAAGTATATCTAGTCCTGCACTGCCTTCTCTATTGCCAAACCGAACACTAAGAAACATGGCTTGTATACCCCTATTCCTACTCCCGACAGGCCATTGGAATCCATCTCTATGGACTACATGTCGGGCCTCCTATCCACCAAGCGGGGAAATGACTGTGTTTTTGTGGTTGTTGATCACTTTTATAAGATGGCGATTATGATCACATGCAATAAAAACATCACAATAGAGGCCACTGTCAAGATCTTCTTTGAATGAGTCTGGGTACATTTTGGAATCCCACAAACCATTGTCTCAAATCGGGACAGTCGATTTCTCATCACATTCTAGTCAAGCCTCTCGTCACTACTAGACACCAAGCTCAACAAATACACAACATTCCACCCACATATAGATGGCCAAATTGAGGTCGTAAACCGAATGATCGTGCATATCCTATGCATGTACAATTCCAGGCACCCTCCCACATGGGATGAGAGTCTTCCTTATGTCTAGCATAGCTACAACTGAGCATTGCATAGGTCAATTAGCCACAACCCCTTTCAGGTGGGGTTGGGATTCCAACCATTGGGTCCCATAGATGTTGCACTACACCTTGCAGTCACCTCGACTGATTCATCTCTTGCTCCAACTAAAGTTGACAAAGCCACCCAGTTGATTCAGCGGATCCAACACATCCATCAATAGGTTCAGGATATCCTACATAAGTCCAATGACAAGTACAAGCAACGCCATGATCAACACCGTGTACCACAAAAGTTTTAGGCGGGCGACAAAGTTTGGTTGCATTTGCAGAAAGAACACCTTACCGGACCCCATCAAATGCTTCTCCCACTCCGTTATGGGTTGTACACCATCACCAAGGTTGTGGGTGATAATTATTTTGAGCTCAACATTCCTCCTTTCCTTGGCCTGCACCAAGTGTTCAACGTGGATCTCCTTTGACCTTATTTCCCTCCATTATTGGACACATCAGAGATAGAAGAACAACTAAAACCAAAAGACATCAACCATGACTGCATACAACAGGAATCAAGTGATCATATCGTGGAAAAATAGGTCAAGGGCACTCACCATCAAAGGATCCAACTTTATAGAGTTGTCAAAGCAGGGCAGCTCTTGCACCAAGGCAAGTGGCTCACCTTGGGCCAAATTCAACAGAAATTTCCTCATCTAATGGGGGCACTCAACACAATGGAGGAAATTTCTTCCTAAGGGGCGAGGATTGATCTAGATGGATGTCGGTGGCCTCCCACCTATTCCAATTGGCTCATTTTGGTAGTTTTCCAATTGAATAGTTTTTTCCTAGTTTTTGGGTCCCTGACTTATGGGGTCGTTTTAAGGCCCTAAACAACGTGTTTAGGGATCACCATAGTCAAAATGTATAGGGATAACCACAGGAAACATGTGTAGTCCTAGGATAGATATTTCCAACGGGAAATTGTGCGCCTAAAAGAAAGATCATATGCAAATGTTATAACCCTGGGAAGTTGATGTACTAACTTACCCAAATAGGGCCCACATGACTTTTGGTGCTTCAAATCCTAGGGTTAGGTTTTTGGATGTCTAGGGTTTTTGAAATTCTTGTTTATTGTAAAAAAGCCTTCAAATGCTCATTGTAACCATCTTCTAGTGAATGGGCACAGTCGTCACATCTCTTCTTGGAGATAAGCCACCACCATTCTAGCAAGCTTGTTTTTCGCTGCATTTTAGAGTTTCAACTTATTTCCTTATTGAATAGAAACCAATTTTACTATATATCTGTTATTCTGTGTGAAGCATATTTTGATAATAATCTGTATTCATTTCTTTCTTCTCATAAAATATAGATCAAGTCAACACTCCTACATAAGTGGGAATATGTTGATAAGCATTAATGGTTGAATTTGAATGTGAAATGGAAGAATCATGTTAAGGATTGCTTACATTCAAAGAATGAATGAACTAGTTGTTGTAATGATGGGTTATTGGATCTCTAAAAAATATGATTGTTGTTAAAAAGAGGATAAGACCTATGTGCATAAATCCTCTCATTAAAAGGACTGATAGATAAAAGTTCTTGGTGCACAAGTGGTGTTGTAATACATATATGGTAATGAATAATCATATATAAACATGCAAATAGATTTATTATAATATATGGTTGGTTGGAAGGAATGATCTGTTGATGGATCATTTTGGTCAATTTTGAATTGGTGACAACATGAGAGTAAAAGGATGATGGAAGTGATGATAATTCCATTGTGTGTAGCTCTAATAGGATGAGATAGTATAACTAAGGAGGATTAATTTATGTATAGAAAGGAAAGTAATAGAGTTTTTTCTAGTTGAGCAATGGGTCAGTTTGACATCCAAAGGTGGATGGTAGCCATACAAGTATGGTTGGGTATTCTTATGTAGTAGTGAAAGGGAAATCTTAAGAAAGGTTAAGAAATGATTCCCTTGGTAAAAGGGTCTGCTGACCAAGGATGGTATGAAGCATGAAAGTAAGTTGAACTTGGATATTTTATTGCCCTAGGTAATATTGAAAATTTCTAGTTTGTGTTTCTAGTTTGGGAATACTTTTATAGCAGTTGGACGAGAATGATTTCTTACTAGATATTTACCTAAAGAAGGAAACATAACTATTATTATGCTTTAGAAGTTGGTCATATGGATGATCGCAATATCTCTTCAAAGAATATTGATATTAAGATCAATTAAGTATGAATGAATAATATAAAACCAATATTTGGGTCCCTTAAAAAATTGTTGCTCAGGAAAATGAGTTGATGAGCAACATGCAAAACCCTTAATGGAATACTTTCTTAGAAAAACAATTCCAAAGGAAAATTATGCATATCATATGTAGATGCTAGGTGGGAAAACCATCTATAACACATGATAATGCATGTACAACATGTCCAAATAGAAACTTAAAGGAGGGAAATATGGAAGGGTGAATTTTACAACTTATGCAAGAATTGGACCTGGTGTTTAAGATGATTAGAGATACTTGAAGGCAGAGTACTATGTTAAGAAATATACTCATGGTAATCAGAATGCTCAGTGGAATCAGGTAACCAAAGTGAAGTATGTACTAGCTAAAGTAGTGAAGGTCCATTCACTATAAAGGATGTCAATGTATAGATGAAGTAGTACATTGTGGGAAGATCTATTCTAAAAGATTGAGATGTCCAATGCTATCATTATGATAGAGTAAGATAAAGTGTATAATTGGAGATAAGGGAAACATCTTCAAGGATCAATTCTATAATTTTGGGAATTGTACCTCCATTATTATTATCCAAGTGGCCTCGTATGGAAATAACATCAGAACTCCAAAGGTACAACTAAGTGGATGCCAAGTGGTTTGGATTTTATGATAGTACTTAATAGTTGTGATAGCATTGAAGGGATTGCTTAAGCTAGGGAGAATGTTGAGTGTTGGGAGCAGGCCTATTTTAAAGAAATACTTTTTTTGGAGGAAAAAACCCAAAATTGGAAAAAGACATTGAGAAGGAAAAGTAGCATGTGTGAGGAAAGCATGAAAGGCCTGCATGTAGGAAAACCTAAGCATATTAGGGTTAGGGTTTTTGTAGGATATTGTAATGGCCGATGAACTATAAAACTAGTATAAATAAGTACTTAGGAGTTCTAGGTCGGTGTGGTTTTTTATATTTTGTCATGTATGTTTGGTTACTAAGTTTTGGTCTGTGCAATCAAGGAAACTATTGTAAGGGAGAATACCATTTTTTTAAGTTGTTTAGCTATAGGGAAGAAAAGTAACTAGACCTTGAGTTTTATTTCATAGGATCAGGAGCCCGGTGTGACCTAGTCAACCTCACAAAGGTTGTGGAGTCTATTTTGTGATTATATGAACGGATTTGTAGTGCGCGCAATGCCATCTATCGCAGAACCATAATAAATGAGCCTGAGAAGCCAGTTCTTTGTGGACGTAGCCTAGGAGGGGGTGAATCACAGTAACACATGTGCTATGTGGTGTGTTGATTGCATAATTACTTTCTATAAGTAGTAAGTCGATGAATGAATAATTTTGTGAGATGTGTTATATGTTAGATTTGTTAGAATGCATGCATAAACTTAATAGATGAATGGATCTTATGAATAGTAAGAGGAAACACCAAATCAAGGATTAAGAAGATGAATTTCAATACCAAATCCCCACTCTTTCCTATACTACAAGAATATGAGCATTGCACCCACCCATAGAACTATCTCAAGTGAGACTGCGTAGTACACTTTGTGTGTTGTGTTTCCTTCTGGGTTACCAGGAGGGATGATATTTTTAGAGGGCTTTGCTGGAATATTGTTGAGATATAAACCTGGGTCATCCCAAGAGTAGGAGAAGAGATTAGTATCCAACAAATGGTTTCATTTTTTACTAGAAATGCATGGGATTGAGTGAGTGGGATCCGTGAAAGAATCGCGAAGATAATGAAGGTATAAAAAATAATGCTTAGACCATAGAATCCAATGAAGGAAGAGATTGAAATTTGGCTGAAAACAAAGGAGCTTGATTTTGCGCACAAGGATAACATAAACCCTAAATTAACACCATGCAAATATTTAGAAAAGTACGTGTTTAACGAATTGCATGAGGTATTTTTATGTGATTTCCCACATGTGTTGTAGGAGTGGCTATTGAGGTTGAAATAAAACCACCCTATGAATCAAATTAAAAAGATCGAGTGGAATCTTGTGGAGATTGTGCAATTACAACAAGTTAACAAAAAATTCACTTGCACTGTAGATTTCTGGCTAGACAGTAATGTTGTAGGGTTTATCACAGAATTTGCAGTAGTTACCACAAAGTCTCACAACACAATAGAAAAAGAGTTTTTGAAGGGACCAAGAGGTAGTTATATCAGATCGTTGTATACTTCCATCAAGATATTACTATATAACAAATTTGTGATGATATTACAAGGGAAAAACTCTCTATGGCCAAGGATAAACCACAACAGAAAGGTATGACTACAGAAATCAACTCAATTCCAACATATGCTATATAAAATAATGTGCAACATAAGAAAGAGGCCTACCTCGATCCAACGTTTGATGATGTTCCACCGTTGAGCACTTTGACCCAAAGCTTTATACCTACAAGAAGTTCTCAAAAAACAAGCAGAGCAAGTACATAGTGATGATACAAAAGGGGTTAGCACATTAGATAGCATAATCCATTAATAAACATTACCAACATGCCCATGGATAATAATCATATATTTGTAAGATACCAATAGGACGGGAAAGGAGTATTTCTATTAATAATTGATTAGCAGAAGTGACAACATTACAGACTTTCGCGTTGGCATGGCTCGAAACCAAGAAACCAAGTTCCTTCCAACTGGGTCTCCACCACTTCAATCCTCCACCAAAGGCAAGCTCATAGGAAAGAGGCAATGAGGTCCTCTCATCAATAGGGAAAGAGCTTGGGGGTTGAACACTGTGTTCAGACTTGAGGGACAAAGGGATGCATAATCAATATGAAGTAATTTCTCTAGAGTAAGTTTTCTCTCAAAGTTGAATGCTTTCTCCTCTTTTCCATAGTTCAAAATTGTTCTCTTATAGCCTTCAGAATGCAACCGAAGGGTCAAGTTAGAACATTTCCAGTATATGGAAGGCCAAGGATCAGAGATATTCTATCCTAACATGGAAACCTGACCTTATTTTGTATTTTATTGCACACATCCCAATATATGTGAGTTGTAGTGGAGCAACAAGCATATACGCATCTTATATAACTGATAGGGAGCGTATATGTGGAAAAATGTATATTTTTATCTATGGATTCATCAAAAAGGGATGATAAGTCTTCATAGGGAAATGGAAAAAGGCCCTCTGTGAAAGATAGTAATGGTGAGGCAAATCTTTCTATAACAGATGCCCCCTAATCTGTTATGTGAAAGATATCAGAGGAGTATCTGGGATGGCTGAAATACATTATAAATAACCCATAAGTGGAGTGGTAGAGAATCAGCTAGACAAACTCAATTTCTCATTACATTATGTACTGACTTTGCATACATGGCTACCAAGAATACAATGCAGATCCATGTGGAAAATATACCAAACAAGTGGTCATGGCCATGAATAGGCAAATACAAATGTGGTTACATGCTAAAAGATATCATAGTCATGAACAAGGCCCAGTGAAACCAGTCTCAAAATCAATCTAAAGATATCTATATACCATGGAGTATAATCTGATCTCCCATGATCACTGAAGTCAAATAGGTACTGGTCTAATGAAAGGGAAGCAACAACTCAGGAAGGCTGTGGCCACATAATGGTGTCTTCAAGTCTTCTACACTATCCGCCAAAGGTGAAATTCTACATCATGTAAATAAAGGAGTTGAGGTCGAACATGATGAGACATCGTTTGATTACCAGTCATTGAAGTATACCGTTAACAAACGCGAGACAACCTACCAATAATGAAAGTAGGTATCAAGGCACTGAGTACATTCCTACAAGTGAAAAAGGAGTCGATGTCAAACACTTGAGAAATCCATTGATCAGGAGACATTGATGTATTCCCATATGTCAATGGTGAGAGAGCCTACCACTAATGAATGCAAGCCTCAAGGTACTCATAAAAATCTAGGTCCCATATCTAGAATAAATGAGCTGAAGTCGATGGAAAGAGACCCGCTGAAAGGAGAGCATTGAGGCATCTCTCATCAGTCAACATGAGGAACAAAGCAGGAGCTTCATGATTTGGTGGAGATCAGACGAAGAACATGTTCACGAACCAATGACCTTGTGTGTCTTTCGCATGTGCCAAATGAAAGCGGTACATGAAAAGGACCCTCTGAATATAATCCAATGATGAAAAACTGCTGACAAAGGCGAGGAAACCACCAATAAGGATAATGGCATCCAAGACACTGCACGAATCCCAAAGTGTGAATAGATGTCTTGTCATCAAACACAAGGGAAAACACCCAGTCAATGACCAATGATGAAATGTCGATTGCTGGGTTCAAGGTGACCTACCAATGATGAAAGTAGGGCTAGGGTGCATGATAAGACCAACATATCATGTGATTCTGAGACAAAATAAGGGTATGATCGACATGCAAAGTCAAGATTTCTAAGGAATGGCCGACACAGGTTGATAGACTTCCTTTGAACAAGAGCATGAGACATATGGTGGAATCCGGCATCATAGACTCAATGATGTGACAATTAGATGCATGAGGCATCAATAACATTCTCTATAGGGACTGGAAGAGTAACCATTCGGTAGAGAAAACTCTATAGTGAGATCCGCTTCCTAGGGCCATGCTAAACCCAAAATTATGATGACACAAGGACTCAATAACTTTGTGTTATGTTCAAAGGCAACACGATTGTTGCCAATTACAATATAGTACTCCCTTCCTGCCCGTATTTTTTTTTTTTTTTCATAACAAATGAATGTTATGATACAGAGGAGGGAACGAGTGTCAGAAGTAACCAAAAATAGTTCCAGTAGTGGAACATACCTATGCTTAATGAAAGGAAATGCATGCAGGAGATGGACACTCGGGGTGATGTTCCCTCCAGGGTATAGGGTGTCAAATTGCAAAGGATATAAAAAAGGCTCTTCTTGGTTGAGGATGCAAATTGCTTAGGCAACGGTTTGTAATGAAAAGTGAGAACCAGCCAAAGTCTCAATACTAAAAGCGAGGGCATGAGATGCAATCACAACTTAACGCCAAAAAATGTCCTTTTTTATATCTTTTATTCTACTTGGTGTGAAAAAGGGGTAAACTTGTGCCAAATAGATGTCTTTTAAAATCCAATTTACGAGTGTGAAAAAGACAAGTTCACTTGGAAATCTTTTCAATTTTTGGTAGCGAGTCAGAAAAGAGATTAACTAAGACTCATGACCTTTAAAATCCAACTTTAATGAGCATGAAAGGGACAAATCACTCGACGATATTTTCAGTTTTTAGATGATTCGGAAAATAGATTAACTGAGACTCATTTTTCTTTCCTTAATCAACATGTAAAGGGGGAGGCTAAGGCTCCCGTCTCGGTCTTCTACGGAAATTTATCTCATGGACAACTAACAAAATCTTGGGAAAACCCAAGGCTCTCCAAGTCGAGGAGGAGAAAGTGATAATGGAGGTTACAATCTCTATGATGGTTTGGATAATGTCTCTTAGTGGAAAATACGTAGTTGGGGGTATGGGATGCCCCATCAGGTCATCCTAATTGAAGGGGGCTTCATCGAGACTTGGAGTGAGATTATTCGAGGGAAGAATAAATCTCTCTCGTTCAGAAGGGGGAAGATTTGGAATATTGATGACATGACTGGAAGGTGCATCCCTCTCTTCAGGGAGAGTAGGGTTGACCAGATATTGCACTAGTGTGTCCACTTCTTCAATTATAGGTTGAAGAGGATGCATAGTAACGGGGGCAAGAGACGCTTCACCCTCAACAACGGGGGTAAGGTCGGGGGGGAGGTCGCGGTGGTGGAACCACCAAGACCATCGAAGGAGAAGTTGTGTGAGGAGAAACAGTGGGTGTCTCAGAATCTGAAGGGATTTTGGGTGAGCCCCATGCTTCTAGTATCCTGGCAGTAACCAGGAACAAACGAGTAAGGTGACTTCCTTCGCAAGTCCTACAAAGGAATTTTGGTTTACGTCTAAGATGTCTAGGCTTCTCGATGTAACTAGCAGGGGAAAGAGATTTCTCTCATGTATGATGAATAGAGGTGGGAGACATGACATGGTTATGATTTGGGGAAAAAAGAGCGGTGCCCCCAACATAATTGGTAGAGGTTGGGGGCAAGCTATCAACATAGTTTGTATAAGAAGTCGACCCATCTCCGACATGACTAGCATAGGTTGGTGATGGAGCACCAATATGACTGATAGTGAGTGGGTTGGCAATAGATGGTGGCATTTGATTCCACGGTCCGGGGAAAGACTGATTTTGAAAAATTGCAAGCCAAGTAGGATCTTGGTGTACCTCTTTCCCCAGCCCATAAAGGTGTTGGTTCATGCAAAAATGGTCCGAAGAGGTTTGGACGGGCATCGTCACTAAGTTATGTGAAGAGAATGAGGTAGGATAAGGATTATTCAAGTGAGGATATATGTTGCCCCCTTGTGAAGGGGTCCCATAAAGAGGGTGGCCCGAACCATAAAATTGATTCTCCCCATACGAGAGACCTGGGGGTACTTGAGGACCTATCATGGGAAAAGCGTTCGAAGGAACTGACATGGAAGATGAAAGATACATGTGTGGGGTGTAATAAGTGGGATAGGCACCCATCTGAGTACTAGCTCCTGAAAGAGCATAGCTAGTATTGGATCCATAGGGGGGAAGGTTCCAACCTCCCATGGGGACATGACTCATATCAAATGAAGAAGTAGGCATTGGGGCCATGGTGCCCCCGGGTCCAATGCTAGTATTCATATATGTGGGCCAAGGAGATGGTTGCATGGGGGAAGGCATGTCAACAGAAAAATGGCTAGAGACCTAAGGTGTGGAATGAGCATCGTAGTTCTGCATACCATTGTAAAAAATGGAAGGGTTCGTCCCCATGAAATTAGCAGGTATCATGGGGTGGGTAGCAACAAATGGAGGAGTGAAATGAAATCCACTATCCATGATAATAAAACCAAAAATAGATTCCTAAGGTCGACTAGTAGTCAAAGAGCATACCAAAAAGTCAAATGGCCAATATGCATGCAAACGGGCTAAAGTGGTTGAGTGGCCTCCCTCGCTAAAGAAGGTATGTCTCATCCAAGAGGGACCTGAGACTCCCCACTAAAGTTTGGAGGTAACATAATCAGTTATAAGGGCCCTCGTAGGCTTAACAACCAGTCAGTTAGATCCCCCCGGAGAGGTAATCCTCCATAAAGGTTGTGTGTTGTCCGACCCTTATATGACTCAGGATACAAGCAGAATAACCCCTGCAAGTAACCTATGAGATACCTAATTCAAGCAACTAATAAACCACTGTCTAACCGATGCACAAGCAAGCAATCATAAGTCTGGATCACTATATGGGCAAGGTAACAAAGCCCAAAACCTTGAAAGCACCACCTCTCACAGAGGTATGGGTACTATCAAGATCCCCAAATATGAATAAATCCATAGAAATATCTCTAATGCTAGGTGAGTATCCAGGGGTTATCCCTTTAACTAACTTCACACGACCTTGTGATTAACTCTAGTGTGAGCGGAGCCTCTTGATATTACCAATTATACAATGGACTTCTCAACTCCCTGTCTCAGACACATCTGTTGATTTAATTGCCTTAGAGAAGTTTACTCACAAAATCCTATTCCAAGGCACTAAATCCTAGGCTAGTTGGTGCACCCTAAAAATAAAATCGTGACTAATCAATTTTAGTTTAAAGCGTAAATTTGATTGGTTGTGGTTACTCAAAAAGGTATGGAAGTGAAACTCATGGTGTTATGACTTTGCAAGAAAATAAATATGGATATAATGAAAAGTCTATATTTAACTTTTCAATGAATGATATGCTAATAAGAACAATGCAGTCTTCAATTTCAAATCTGCAATTCAGAATTAAAATGAAATCTTTCACTAAATGTGCTAAGCTAATGATAAATATTCCAAGACGGAAATGCCAACCAATGCAAAATGCCTATTTTTTTGTATTTTCAATATACTAAAAAGAAAATGCATGGACTGATGAGCAACCTGATATATAAATTCTACTCTGTATAAAGGAAATAAATCGAGCAGAATACCAAGCAACCAAGGAAACAACCCAGATAACAAGGAAAAATAAAAATGGAAAACAAAGAGAAAGAATCTGCCCAAAAATTCAACTCCAAACAGGTTTCCTGTCATCCCATATGATCTCAACAGACACTACAGAGACCTAAGAAGGCTCATCAGTCTTCAAATCCTACCCAACAGGCACTAAACCAAGCAAATAAGCAAGGGGAAGTGGTATACACGATTGTTCAGGGGAACAAAGCGTATATACGCTTCTTGCAGTGAGACAACAGACGTGTATACTCGACTGTCAAGGAAAAGAGGGCGTATATGATTTAAAACAAGGCCAGGCAAGGGAAAAAGGCTAAAAACTCAGACTCAAAGTGAACAGAATCTGTCAAGTAGTGACATGACAAGAAATACAAAGGAAAAAGAGCAATGTAATAAGAAAAAGTAATTCAACCCTTAGAAGGAAGATCTCTCCCCAATCGAGTCGCCATTTCTCTTACAAGGGAAAAACTCTCTATGGCCAAGGGTAAACCACAACAGACAGGTATGACTGCAGAAATCAACTCAATTCCAACATATTCTATATAAAATAATGTGCAACATAATAAAGAGGCCTACCTCGATCCAACATTTGATGATGTTCCACCGTTGAGAACTTTTACCCAAAGATTTATACCTGCAAGAAGTTCTCAAAAAACAAGCAGAGCAAGTACATAGTGATGATATAAAATGGGTTAGCACATCAGATAGCATAGTCCATTAATAAACATTACAAACAGGCCCATGGATAATAATCATATATTTGCAAGATACCAATAGGACGGGAAAGGAGTATTTCTATTAATAATTGATCAGCAGAATTGACAACATTACATACTTCCATGTCGGCATGGTTTGAAACCAAGAAATGAAGTTCCTTCCAACTGGGTCTCCACCACTTCAATCCTCCACCAAAGGCAAGATCATAGGAAAGAGGCAATGAGGTCCTCTCATCAATAGGGAAAGAGCTTGGGGGTTGAACACTGTGTTCAGACTTGAGGAACAAAGGAATGTAGACTCAATATGAAGTAATTTTTCCAGAGTAACTTTTCTCTCAAAGTTGAATGCTTTCTCCTCTTTTCCATAGTTCAAAATTGTTCTCTTATAGCCTTCAGAATGCAACTGAAGGGCTGAGTCAGAATGTTTCCAGTATATGGAAGGCCAAGGATCATATATCTTCTGTCATGACATGGAAACCCTACCTTATTTTGTATTTTCTGGCACAAATCCCGATATACGTGAGTTGTAGTGGAGAAGCAAGCGTATATGCATCTCGTATAACTGATAGCGAGTGTATATGTGGAAAAATGTATATTTTTATCTCTGGATTCATCGACAAGGGATGATAATTATGCATAGGGAAATGGAAAAAGGCCCTCTATGCAATATAGCAATGGTGAGGCAAATCTTTCTATAACAGATTACTATGGAAGCAAACATCTAAACTTCCCAGCGTGCATGGGGGAAGGGTGGAAGCACTGACAAGAGATGGAGAAATGGAGGAAGAGATGGATAAGGGAAATAAGGAGGATACCTTGGACCCAATTATGATGGAGGAAGATCATATCAAGAAGATCATGGAAAAAACAGGAAAAACATGCAGTGGAGTACCCTACCAATATAAGATGAATAATAAGAAGAGAGCCATAGAAAATAGAGAGGGATTGACAAGTGATGAAGAAAAGGTAGAGGATCTTCGGGCTATGGATCATATTGAGGAAATCCTATGTGCAACATATGAAAGGAATACAAGAGGTCCAAGGGAAGGAACAAAAGGAATAACTCCTATCCATGTCAGTGTCAGTGTGGAACCCATAACCCCATGTGCGACTAATACACCAGAAAGAACACCACTGTTTAGACAATCTAATTTTAGTGGAAGAAAGACAACAAGAAGTGTACCCAATCAAGGAGCAGTGACTGGAGGATCTAGTTCAGGAAGTATTAGTCAAGTATCTACACCACGTGGAGGTCATAGTTCATCACCGTTCAAAATGGAAGGACATGATCCCACCATCAGTTTACCTGAATTCAAGGGAGAAGCATCAAAGGATCCTGAAAACAACTTGTTTATCTATGAGAATATTGTAGATTTTAACCTTGTACACTATTTACTGCAAACATATTTTCAGTAAAATAACATAAAATATACAATGGAAAACACAAACATTACGCAAATATTTTTCCCCTAGAAACCCAAAACCGGGAAAACCAACATATTCTATATTCATTCATAGTGATACATTGTTTACAATACAATATACATATAGGAGCTAGTGGCATCCAAAACCCTAACCCAATGACCTATATTAGTCATCAACCCTAATTCCTTAATCGAAAAGAGAAAACCATCTGCCGAAAAACCTCCCAACAATGGACACAAAAATGAAGGCAACATGAAAAAACAAGGAAAAAATTTGACACATTTCCTGAGGATTTTTTTTTATCAAGTGAGCTGCCCCTGAACCCACTGTGCTCCTAGTGAAATGTAGACACTGTTACTTGTGCAAATAATATAACACATACCCAACATTCTCCCACTTGTTGTTTTCTTTGGATAAAGGGGGTTACATGGTTACATAGTCAACAATCCAGGGCATCGATGCCCATGGATCCTCTACACAAAGAGAAATTTTCAGTGCTCAGAGATTTTGTTAATGAATTTTCAACATTCTTCAAAGTGTCAACCTTCATCAACAAAAATTTATTTTCTTGAACCATGTCTCTCACAAAGTGATATTGAATATCAATATGCTTTGTCTTTGAATGATAAGATGGGTTCTTCGCCTGAAAAATTGCACTCTGATTGTCACAATCTATCCTTACAGCTTGCTATACCAACCCAATACCTGAACACAATCTTTGTAACCATATTTCTTCCTTACTTTCATGAGTGGATGCCATGTATTCAACTTCTATAGTTGAAAGTGCCACTACAACCTGTCTTTTGCTCATCCAAATTTTTTCTCCTCCAAATAGGTTAAACACATACCCACTTTTATATCTCCTACGATCCATATCTCCAGCCTAGTCTGCATCTACAAATCCATGTATATCCAACACTATGTCCAATACTAGTATTCCTTGCTAGCATAATCCATAGCTAACAGTTCCACGCAAATACCTAAAAACCCTTTTTACTGTTGTCCAATGCTCCTTCCTTGGTTTTGACATATACCTGCTCAAAATGCCCACTACATGTGCAATGTTCGGTCTAGTACATACCATTTCATACATCAAACTACCAATTTCACTCACACATGGAACATGAGACATTTCTTCCTCTTCTTGTGTCTTGGGACACTGATCCACATATAACTTTACACCAACAAGAATAATAAACTTGATCGGTTTACATTCCTACACATTAAACCTCTACAATATTGTCTCAACATATTTTTTTTGATTTAGCCAGAGTTTCCTCTTTTTCCAATCTCTTTTAATTTCCATGCCCAAAATGAAATTTGAAGCACCGATATCCTTCATGTCAAATTTAGAGGACAACTAATTTTTCACATTCTGGATAATCTCCTTGTTGTTTCCTATCAGTAGCATGTCATCCACATACAAGACCAAATAAATCAAATGATCACCCATTAATTTAAAATACACAAAATGATCCTCTTTGCTTCTTGTGGAACCAAGTCCCAACATATAAGTATCAAATTTTTGATACCACCTCCTTGGTGATTGTTTTGAACAATACATGGACTTTTTCATCTTGCATACTAGCTCCTTCTTTCCCTTCACAACAAATCCTTCTGGTTGCTTCATATAGATTTCTTCTTCCAGATCCCCATGTAGGAATGTTGTCTTCACATCCACCAGTTCTACTTCAAAATCAAATGCAACAGTAACATATAACAAAAACATTATATAGGTTAACTTGGCAACATGAGAAAAAATCTCACCAAAATCAATTCCCTCAACCCGAGAATAACCCTTTGCTACTAACCGAGCTTTGTATTTCTCCACTTTTCCTTCTGCATTTAATTTCTTTTTAAATGCCCATTTTCTTCTAATGGGATATCTTTCAGTTAGAAAATCCTCTAGATCCCAAGCCTCGTTCTTATCCAAGGCTTCCATTTCTTCATCCACGACCTTTTTCCAGAGATTTCCATCCTCTGAATCCACTTCCTCCCTAATAGTTCTAGGATCATCATCAGTAATAGAGAAAGGAAAATTTGAACATAAATCAGATGGGGTATACCTTTTTGGTAGCCTTCTTTCTTGAACCGATCTCCTCAATATTGGAGTATGAGGATCTTCTTCTTATTATTCCCATTTTTTTGTAGAGTCTAATTCATCATCCTTTCAATCAAACTCTATTTTCTCTAGTTCTTCCTTACTTGGTATGACTTCTTGTTTAACAACATCCTTCATTTCTCTAAATACCACATCTTGGATATACACTACCTTCTTAGTTTCTGAGTTCCAAAGCTTATAACCTTTGAGACCATATTTATATCCAATAAAGATACACTTTTCATCCTTCTTATCTAGATTACTCATGTTTTCCTTTGGAACATGAACATATGAATCACAACCAAATACCTTGAGATGTGTGACATAAGGTTTCTTACCAGTCCATACCTCTTGTGGGGTCTTGTCATGCAACACTAATGAGGGTGATATGTTGACCAGGTAACATGCAGTACCCACTACCTCTGCCCATAATTATTTCCCTAACCCGACACCACTGAGCATGCACCTTGATTTTTCCATCAAAATATTGTTCATCCTTTCTGCAACTCCATTCTGCTGAGATGTATATGGAGTAGTCTTCTTCCTTGATATACCGCACTTATTCTAGAATTATTCAAATTCATTCCCACAGAACTCTCCACCATTATCTGTCCTCAACACCTTAATTATTTTCTCTGTTTAATGCTCAACAAGAGCCTTAAACTATTTAAACATGTCAAAGACTTCTTATTTTTTCCTAAGGAAATATATCCAAGTATTCCTCGAGAATTCATCTATAAATGAGACATAGTACACAATTTTTCCCAATGATGGGACCAACAAAGGTCCAAAAATATCATTGTGAACTAGTTGTAAAAATAATTCTGCCCTCGTTGCACTAGAGGGGAATCTTACTTGATTTTTCTTCCCATATACACAATGTTCACATAAATCAAAACCATAGAGAAGTTAGACATACCTTCAACCATACCTTTACCATGTAGTAGTCGAAGACCCTTCTCTCCGATATGACCTAGTCTTTGATGCCACAACATAACCTTTTCTTCAGAGACTGTAGGAGTTCTTTCTTCTTCAACTCCAATATCAGGAACAATGGAACTATTACACCCATCACTAATAATGCTTCCTTGCAGCTTATACAGAGTTCCAAACCGAACTCCCTTCAACAACATCATTTATCCTTGAACCATCTTGCAGGTTTCCTTTTCAAATATTGTTTTTATGCCTGCATCGTCCATTTTTCTTACAAAAATAAAAATTTTGGCCAATCCAGGGATGTGCAGAACACCAGGTAGTGTTCTAATCCTTCCATATATGAGCCTCAACTTGAATTTTCCTCTAACTATGATTTTGATTTTCGAGACATCACCTAGGAAAAAATTACCTCATCATACCTTTTATATTCACAAAACCACTCCATGTGGGGAGTCATATGAAAGGATGCACCTAACTCAACAAACCATGCCTCATGATCTGCATGTGTGCTTGAAGAAAAAAAGTACACATCCCCTCCTTCGTCCTTGGAGGTATTTTCTTCTGTAGAAGGAGATTCTTTAGATACCTTATTTTTCTCAAATTTGGATCTACATTTCTTATTGTAGTGCCCTTATTTTCCACATCTCCAACATACCTTTACAAAATTTCTGAGAGATATATATCTACCCTTAGACTTAGATCTCCCACTTGAGAAATTAGATCTATTTCTTTCCTGGGAGAATCCTCTTGCAAATAATGTGTCTTTGCTCTATCCTTCCTATTAACACTGAGAGTTGCCCTCAGATTGCGAAAGGATAAGCCCAGTACCCATCATAATGTTTGGTGGATGTTGGTTTTATGAGTGGAGGTCAAATGGAAAATACTGAGTACAAGAATGATTCTAACATAGAAAATGGGCAGGCAATGCACATGGAAGTGAGGGCCTCATTAACTTCAGTCAGTGAATTGAGTTTAAGAGAAAGCAGAAGGAAGTCTTAGTGAGAAAGTGGACAAGTCTGCCATGGGCATCAAGCTTTCAAGTAGCTTGGTGAAGAAAAACTCATGCTCAAGAGCACTCTTGAACTCAAGCTTCAGACACTGAAATATGTCATAGGAACACAGTCACAACAACATAATGATCAAACCTACATCACAATGAAAATATGACAAATCGACTATATCCTCCATGCCCGAGCCTTTCAGCGTAAGAGGGAAAAAGACAACAAAAGCTGACTAAAACCGGTCACAACAATACTGTAATCAAACCTACATTACAATAAAGCTACGACCCTCGACTAGATCCTCCATGCTCGAGTGTTTTAGCAAAGTTTTTACAGAGAAATGAGAGAAGCTGAATTCTATTAATGTGAAAGTATCAAATTTGATACATAACCAGAGAAAAATTCTAGCATCAAAACATTACAAAATAGGGATCTCTTCTCAACCAGTTGATGACCTTAACAAAATATCAAAACTACCTATTTATACTCAGACCAATCCACCACTACTAGGACTGTGACATGTCTACTACATTCAAAGCCTTTCATCTGCGCTTTCTTTTGTCAGATTGTGCATGTATCCCTCTCTCAGATGCGAGCTCAGATTGGCATGGGTCTGCAGGAAAATATGTCCACAGGGGTACCATGGGCTGATGGTTCAGTCCCCATGGTTGGACCTTCCATTCCTTCCATTTATGGAGTGAGTCGAGGTTTCAACCACCAACTCTATTTTCATTAACTGCCTCCTCTTGGGATCGCAATGAGACTTAATGCTCAGGGGGAGGCCATGTGCTTCTCTTGGATAGGACATTATATGAGCACATGATTGTGGAGCCATCAAAAGCGGTTTAGAATCACACCACTTTTGAGCCCACAATTCACCACCTTCCACCACGTATTACTTTTTCCTTAACATGGTTTCAATTGCGGGACTGCTCAAGAAAATTATCTTCTGAGCATGTTGCATCCCCACAATGAACTATGGCCATAGATCTGGTCCTGATCTAAGATCTGGGCGCACCTGCTAGATTTAGCACCATTACCAAGCTTAATGGCCCACCAAATTTAAGGTCCTCTAAAATTGTACCTTGGAGGTGGGCTTTACCCTTTCCTTTGGCTCCTTCATAGACATGACCTGGGGCTATGACCTCACGCATACATGTGATTGTGTGTGTGGCCAAGAGTGGTTTGGAAAAAATATTCTTTTGTCCCAGCAATTCACTATGAGCCACCACCTATCCCCTTCTCAAAACCATGGTTCCGATTGAGGCCCGCCCTCAAAATGTTAAAGCTTGATCACCTTCCGACCCTACAATCGAGCATGACCACTGATATCATGATATCGGACGAGTCCCTTCGATCAATGACTTATCTCTGGCTCTTTCAAATCGACAGATCATATCTACTCTTTCTCAAATCGATGACCGCGATTTTCTTCACGATTTCGGGATTCAAAGTTTCAAATTTCAAACCTCCGATGCCTTTAGCTGCTTTTACCCAGAGATATGGATCTGGTGACGTGTGGCCTCATGAGATCGACAACCAAGATGATTTCAAGGAAATCCTTTGAAGCAATGGATCAGAGGATGTGTGACCCCCCATAGATCGATGGTCCAGATTCACTTCGGGCTTTCAACACTTCTGGCTTTGGGAGTTTCAAATATGAAACATGAAAAATATCCTGAAGGAAAATCGTCGAAGTGACGTGGTGGCTCAACGTCATACAATGTCATGACTGTTGATGTGTCATGAAAATAAGGGTGACATGTGTTACGAAAAAATGAGCTGGAATGAGCACCATGTGTCATGATTGGTGAGTGTGCCACATGATTTGACTCTTCGAGCTTTGGCTCTTCGGGGCTTCGACTCTTTGGGACTTCGACAGTTAGACCATTTGGACTTAGTCCATTCGGTGCTTTGGGACTTCAGCTATTCAGCTCTTCGGTGTTTCGGGACTTTGGGACTTCGGCTAAGTGGCGCTTCAGGGGCTTCAGTGCTTCGGGACTTCAAGACTTCAGCCATTCGACACTTTGGGCTTCGACCCTTCAGGATTTTTCAATACTCAACTTTCATGATTCTCTTGAGCACTAAAATCTAAAGCGAGGGATCTTCCTGCATGTGAATTCTTTCTTTGGATGGCTCGGATCATTTCAGGAGTTCGGGCTTTGGCTCTTTGGGAACTTTGTGCCCTTCTCACTTCAAATCTCCCAAAGGAAAAAATATGAAGTGAATGATTTGTTACTGCGTGTCCCCTCCAATGGATCGTCTAGGTTCAATTCAGGCCTTCGACACTCTAGGGCTTCTGGAGGTACTGTCTCCAAGATCAAGGGCTCTAGTTGATTTTAGATCAACCGTCCATAGTTGTTTCAGGAGTCCGGGCTTCATCTCTTCTGGAATTTTATGCACTTCTCACTTCAAATCTCCTGAAGATTATTTCCCTGAACCCTCAAATCGGTTGCCATCTGTCTCCCTCAAGATCTATGGCTCATGTTCGATTTGGGCATCGAGACTTCGTAATTTTGTCTCTGGCACTATACTTGGTTCAATTTTGAGATTATGAATACCCATGAGCCACTGATCTAAACTCCACGAGAGATCCCCACCGCTGAAAAATGAACCCTCATGTTGCTTGTGATTCAATCCTGAAATGGACTGTTATGAAAGTTGCGATTGATGTCCATGGTTGCAACCTGTGTGAATAAGGACTTGGGTGACTTGCTATGGGATGGGAAAATAGAAGGACTAGAGACTGAAACAAAACATGCGAGTGTTCATCCTCTGGGAAAAACATAAAGGCTTCAAGACAAAACTTTTTTCGGGTAAGACATCAAGAGAAACTAGGTTGCTTAAAGAAAAAGGGGCAAACAAAAACCGATTGTAACATTCGAAAGGGAAAAAATTTAAGACTTGTCCTGTGAGAAGGAGAGAGAGATAGGGCAATGATACATGCCTCATTATTAACAAAACACACACACTACTCTTGAAAACTATATGTGATAACACTTCCATATTATTCTATCTCATATCCTCCAACAACAAGGATGAGACCACTTCATCAAACTTCAAAACAATTGTGTTACTACCTATGGGCACAACCAGACTATCCCATGAGTCTAGTAAAGAACACAATAAACTGATACACTTATCTTCATCTAAAATTTTAATCTCAAAAGATACTAACTGACTTACCACAGTATTGAAGGTGTTCAAATGCTCTGCCACCGAATCTCCATCTCTCATCCTCAGGTTATACAACTTCTTTCTTAGGAATAGTTTATTTACTAGGGACTTAGACTGATACAACTTCCCCAACTTATCCCATAAATCCTTGGTTGTAGCTTCCTCTGACACATTCAGTAATACTACATCTGAGATACACAGTCATATTGTTCTCTTCGCCTTCCAATCCAACTTGTTCCGGTCATTTGCTGAAGTTATTGTAGGTGTAGTACCTGGATCAACCATGGTCTACTGATCTTTTTCCACCAATAGATCTTTCATCTTTAGCTTCCACAACTCAAAATGTTTCCCATTAAACTTCACAATCTCCATTTTCGAATCGCTCTCCATTTCTTTTCACCTAAAAAATCAATACCAAAGATCTCCCACTGTAACAAGGCTTATCACAGTCCTGATCCAAACCCTTGACCACAAAGGCATACCCCTGAAGCCAACAAAGCTCTAACACCAAACTTATATTTTAACCTTGTACAATATTTACTGCAAACAAAATTTCAGTAAAATAACAGAAAAGATACAATGGAAAATACAAACATTACACAGATATTTTTCCCATGGAAACCCAAAACCGGGAAAACCAACATATTCTATATTCATTCAGAGTGATACATTGTCTACAATACAATATATATATATAGGATCCAGTGACATTCAAAACCCTAAACCAATGAATTGAATTAGTCAACAACCCTAATTCCTTAACCAGAAATAGAAAACCATCGGAAAAAAACCATATGCCGAAAAACCACCCAACAATGGACACAAAAATTGAGGCAACATGAAAAGCGAGGAAAAAATGACACGTTTCTCGAGGAAAAACAAATTTCTTGAGGGCACTTTTCCTACACTCCCCTCAAACCCTCCTATGTTCCCGTTGAAATGTAGACACTACTACTCATGCAAATAATATAACACATACCCAAAAAAGATCTGGGAAGAAAAGCAGATCACATATGAGGATAAAAAACTTGCACAGTTAGCTATCATGCTAAGAGACCGCGCACTAGATTGGTACATGAGCTTAGCTGTGAACAGTCCACTAGGAACAACAAGGACGATTGCAAATTTCAAGAAGCTACTGATAAATGAATTTCAGAAGCCTAGTTTAGAAGATCAGTGCATGAATGAGATGTTTGAGATCAGATAGAAACCCGAAGAGTTTGTTTGGGAGATTGATCATAGGTTCAAATGATTGAAGGGTAAATTGAAGTATGTCATGACAGATATGAAACATAGACATCTCTTTTTGAATTCACTACTACCACACCTAAAATACCCTTTAAGGTAGAAGGAGTTTAAAACAAAGACAGAGGCTCTATAGGAATCCCTACAAGTCAAAGAGAACCAGTATCAAAAGATAGATCCAACAATAGAAGAGATGACAGAGGATTTGAAGAACCTCACATTTCAACTAAACTAGAATAGGGGTAAAAAGAAAAGAGAAGTTGTTTGGTGTGCCACATGCAGGACAAAAGGACACCACAATAATGAGTGCCCAACTTTCGCACAGTACATGGAAACAGGGATACCAAACCCTTTTCCAACAGGAGTACCATGGTGCAAGATCTATAAAACACATGGACATGACCCATATCATTGTCCAAGGATGAAAAAGTATCAGACAATACCCAATAGTACATATTGCAAATTTTTCAAATCAGTGGGTCATGATGATAAATAGTGTATGACAATGGACTTGATGTGGGAGAGAACGTTAGACACCTATAGGGTACATGTAGAAATGATAGGGAAAGTTGCACATCATTTTAATGAGGTACCACCTCCATACAACACTGCGCAACAACAGTATAACACTACGCAACTACAATACAATAATGTAGAACCTTAGTATAACCCCACACAGTATAATCAAGTGCCTCAGTACAATGCACTGCGATGAGATTGAGGTGGATACAAAGGTGGAGGACTAGGTAGAGGAGGATTTGGAAGGGGTAGAGGTCCAGTAGTATTCTATAACTACCAACATCCAAGACATTATGCAAGGGAATGCCCACTTCCACCTACAACATGTATGTACTGTCACACAACAGACCATGATACAGAGGAATACCCAACACTTTTGGGAAAAATTCAAGAAAAATGGAATCAGAACAATCAGAATGTTCGGTGGATATCTGCAAAATCCAGGGATGATGGAAGAAATATAAACATAGTTACACGAGGAGGAGCTAAGACAGGAGATGACACAATGAGACAGGATCCAACACAACACCAATGGGTGAAGAAGAATACTGAATCACAGGAACAGTTTGATGTAGGGAAAGAAAAAGAAACATTCAAGGAGGCCAGATTGGAGTTCCTCACACAAGATGTTTCATCTACATCAGTTGCGCATCATACTCAGAACGTACTAATGTATGAGATTTCCTTATCAATGGACCACACCAGTAAAACACAACTTGAAGAGCAGGTAAGTACCATAAATACCTTTCTACAATCCTATGTTGAACTATTGAATGATCCATCATCTAATAATTTTTTGCAAAATATGTTAGAAATATGTAACACATAGGAAGAGAGGATGTTAGAACAGAAGAAAGTCAATCACCTCCATACAAGAAGGAGGAGAAGTAGATAATTCAGAGTAAATTCCAACATTGGAGGTAAACATGCTACCCAAGAAGACATGGAAATGTATGGGAGACCCACCTTAGGCTATTCACCTGTTCATATGAATATAGAAAACCAACACAGATTTCTTCCAATTAGAAGGCTAAAATGTGTGACAATAGATCTGGATGGACTACACACTAAGGTAGACTTTGAAGTGATAGAAATAGTGGATGGCACAACACCTTATCCAACATTGCTTGGGATGGATTGGGAATTTGATAACCAAACCATAATCAACTTGAAGAAAAGGAATATGACTTTTGAATCAAGATAATATAGAGTTGTTGCACCATTAGATCCATTAGAAGGAGAAAGGTTTGTAGAGCCCACTTGCCTAGATCTGGAGGAAATCAACCAATTATACAGAACCAATGTACAAGAAGAAGATTATGTCAACCCAACTGCAAATGGGGTACTCAGATGGAGGAGAATCACATCATGTGCTTTTGATTCAGATACAAGGTTGGAAAATTGGCTTCAAATGTTACATGAAGTATCCACAAGAAGGTGCACAATAATAGACTGCACAATGAGATGGGTAGGTACAAAGATAAGAGAACCTACCAGTTTTCATGAGGTGAATGACTTAGAAGAATTCCTAAGAAAATACAAAGATGAAGTGTTAGAGAATTAGAGGCTCTTATCTTTAGAAATTTCACTCAAGGCAACACCTGCAATATGGTGGGGTGCACACAAAGAAACAATTAAGGACTGGTACTAATGTAAGCAGCTACTGAGCATTAGATTCGACGTAGATCAAGGGAGAAATAGGATGTAGAGATACGATGGACATGGGACACCAATAGAACATTTGAAGAGATGCAAAACACTATGGAGGATAACACCACCAAAAGAATGGCCTAATCACTTCATCCATACATTAGAAGGAGTTCTAGAAAATTGGTATGTAAACTAGGAACTGCACAGAAGCACTATAGAATGGACAACATTACATCATAATTTCATAGTAACATTCTCATTTGAAATTGAGAACCCCAACATGGATTCAACACTCAAACATATAAGAAGGGCGATATTTATTGATGAACCAGAGGCTGAACTCATGACAAAGTATCAACAACAGAACATACAAACAGTCAAGGAACTATTATCATGCTATCATGTGGAAGAAGAAGCACCAGATGAATATGACTTGCAGAATATTCAGATTATATAAATTTAGGGAGAACAAGAGGTGGAATGTCCATCTATGGAATCAAAATCATTTTCTGCACCTATCAAAGTGAATAAATTTAATATTGGGACAACAGATAAACCTAAAATGGAAAGTATTGGAGACTACTGGGATGAACAAAAAGTAGAGAGGATAATAAAGTTATTGCACGAGTACAATGAACTATTCCCAACAATGTTCACAGAAATGAAAGGCATAGTAGGAGAGCTAAGAGAGATGAATATACCTCTCAAAACTGATGCTATATTTATCCAACAGAGACCTTATAGACTAAATCCAATTTATAAACATAAAGTGAAAGTAGAAATTGACATAATGTTGGAAGCTGGTATCATAGAACCAGTGGAATGAATGGATCAGCCCCATGGTAGATAAAGATAATAAAAAAGGGGGGATAAGGATTTGTGTAGATATTAGGAAAATGAATGACACTTGCCTACATAACCCGTTTCCCACCCCTTTCACAGATGAGGTATTATAGAATGTGGGAGGCCAAGAAGCCTACTCATTTACAAATGGATTCTCAGGTTACCATCAGATCAATCTATCCTCATAAGACAAGTACAATACCACTTTTTCCACTGAATGGGGATCCTACTAGTACACAGTCATTCCTTTTAGGCAGAAGAATGCAGTTGCACCAACTATATTTTCAAGGGTAGTAATAGTTTCTTTCAAGGAGTTCATACATCAGTTTTTAGAAGTTTATCTGGATGAATGGATTGTATATATTCTATTAAAAGATCACGTGGAAGTATTAAGGATAATGTTGGAAAGATGCAGACAGTGTCATATATCAATGAATATCAAAAAGTGCATCTTTGGGACACCTTTTGGAATATTGTTGGGACATGTAGTGTGCAGACAAGGATTGCTAGTAGTTCCTTCCAAGATTGCAGTGATTGTCAATTTACCAGCACCAAAATCAGTATGCCAGTTAAGAGAAACATTGGGACATGCAGGTTACTATAGAAAATTTATAAAAGGGTATGCGCAAATCACTGTGCCAATGGAGAAATTGTTAAATAAAGATACTAAATTTCAGTGGAATGAGGACTATCAGCAAGGTTTGGACACTTTAAAATAAAACATGGTCACAAGGCCTATTCTAGTATTCCCATATTAGGAAAAGACATTCCATGTGCACGTAGAGGCATCATCTATAGCACTTGGAGCAATTTTGGTGCAACTAGGAGCAGGGGATTTGGATCATCCTATAGCATTTGCAAGAAGAAAACTATTTGAATCAGAGAAGAACTACAACAATACATAAAGAGAAGGCCTAGCTATGGTCTATTCACTACAAAACCTTAGACATTACTTATTTGGCAAACACTTCAATATGTTCACTGATCATTAAGCATTCAAATACCTAGTAAACAAGCCAGTGTTGGGGTGGAGGATTTGTAGATGGCTATCGTTATTTCAGGAATTTGATTTTGAAGAGATGTCAAACCAGGGAAGCTGAATGCAAGACCAAATCACCCATAAAGGGTAACAAATGGAGAATAACCTACCCATTTATAAGACAACTTCCTTGATGCACAATTATTTTTAGTCCAAATAGATGATGAATATTTTGTTGATATTATTGAATACTTGAGTACCAATATTGCACCACAATATTTTAACACTGCACAGAAGAAAAATCTGGTATTCAAAGCTGTGAACTATGAATTGATTGCGGGACACTTATACAAAATGGGCGCATACAACATTTTGAGAAGATGTGTACTAGAACATGAAAGGACTAGAACTTTGGCAAAGGCTCATGAGGGAATAGTTAGAGGACACTATGAAGGAAAAAATACTGTGTAGAAGGTACTACACATAGGACTATGGTGGCCCACAATTCAAAGAGATTCTAAGGAATATTTCCAAATATGTGGTGTCTATCAGAGGGTTGGTAAACCAAATAGAAGGGATGAGATGCTCCTAAAACCACAAGTAACTTTGTAGACATTTCACAAATGGGTAATAGAATTTGTGGGACCAATCAATCCACTAGCAATAAGGTCAGGAGAAAGATATATTATCACTGCGACAAAATACTTAATAATATGGGCAGAAGAAGTGCCAATAAAATATTGTAGCGTAGAGATAACAACACTTTTATTATTTGAGAAAGTGATCACTAGATTTGGCTATCCAAGGATTTTGACTATGACCGAGAAATTTGAAGTCTATCATCAGAAGAGTACACCATACCATCCTCAAGCAAATGGAACAGTAGAAGCCTTCAATAAGATCTTGGAGAATGCTTTGACAAATATCTTCAACGTCAATAGGGATGATTAGGATTTAAATATACCAATACCAATAGTACTATGGGAATACAAGACTACATGTAAGAAGATGAAAGGACAAACACCATTCATATTGGTGTATGGTCTGGAAGTAGTAGTACCATTATAATTCTTGGTACCCAGTCTGCGCGTAGCAGCAATCACCAACATGAAAGAAAGAGGCGCAGTGAAGGGGAGGTTGAATCAACTAATGGATATGGAGGAGGATAGTATTCTAGAAGGATTTCATCAAGAAGTACAGAAAGTAATGAACAAATATTGGCATGATAGACATATCAAGAGGAATATTTTCAAGGAGGGAGACCTATTCTTTCTCTATAACAACAAATATTTTCAACATCCTGTTAAATTTAGGATGCATTGGATGGGGCCATATGAAGTGAATATTGTCATAGATGGGGGATCGATATAGTTAAAGGACTTGGAAGGCACATAACTGAAAGGACTGATCAATGGGAGTCGAATGAAACTGTACAAGGACGGTCGACCTCCTAACACCTAAAAGTTCCAATGCAGTAAGAAAACATGTATATAGTGTATGATAGTAGGAGTTAAGATAGATAAAATGAGAAAAAGAAACAAAAAGGAGGAAAAGAAGGAAAAGAAGGAAAAGAAGGAAAAATAAATACAAAATAGAAAAGATAGAAAATACAAAAATACTGGAAAATACAATGCGCGATCGAAAGTGGACTCAACACGACGAAAGGAAAATTGTATGCATGAAACATATAGGTGATATCATTCTCACTAAGGAAAGGTTACAACGAAAATATGCCATGCACTCGATATTCTCAACGCACTGGAAAAAGGGTTAATGGTCAAAAAAAGAGGGAAAAAATGAAAAATGATGATTACGAAAAAAATGCGCCAATTGGAGACATTTATGAAATTAAATGGAATGTACGCATAAAGAATCATTTCATTAATCATGCCCAGGGAGGCTTATCCGAGAAGTTTCATGACATTTTCTATATAAAATGGGAACATGGGGAACATAAGACTTATTGTGAAAACATGAAATTGTAGCGATAGAGAGCACACAGAGCAGAAGCAAATTAACAAAGAACACAATGTGAATCAATTAGAACCCATTCAAAAAAAACTAACTAGTACCCACGATGGAACCACCGAATATGGGAGCGCCAAGCCAAGCATGGAGGAGAACCAAAAGCAGTGTTAGGGTACCATATGAAACTGTAGAGGTTGAACCGAAAACCACATAGACTAAGGAATTCGTCGATGTGGACGTAATTCTGTCACAAAAGACAATAGTAACAGTGATGGAAATTGACCCACACAATGATGTGCAGGGTCACACAAAAAATGGCACAGGAAATGTACAACAACATCCGAGGGATGAAGAATCACAACAAACAAATGGTGAAGTCAGCGTGCACACAGAGGATGCAGTGCCAATACCACCCAGAGAAGAATCTGCACAATATCAGGAGGGTCTGGTGGAAGCCATTATCGGCCAAAAAGACCTTGATGCGGGAAAGAGAGAGATGGAGGTTGGGACATCAGTTTAGCCACCAATAAGAAATGGAAAACATCCCATGGTGTCATCCCTGCATAGATAACCCGACACAACCATCATACTATCATGCACTTCAGAAGGAGTGCAAACCACACAAACACTTCTGGGATGCGTGGAGAAGTTAAAGTATTTGGACCACAACATGGTCGATGCTAGAAAATTCCTCAAATTTGCACAATAGGTATACCTGGACAGTATAAGGAAATTCCCCTTTGGAGACCCAATCCTACAACCGAAACCATGGGTAGTCAGCCTAACCAACAAAGGCAAGTGGGAAAGAAATAAACAATTGCATCAAGAAGATGATGGTAGTCCTCCATGCAGGATTCTTATGGTTGGAAAAACCCATCTCAATAGACATGGAACTTATTACACTCATCACATGGATGCCATCAATGGGTGAGAACCTCAAGCAATACCTAGATGACAAGACAAAGGAAAAATCCTTAGCCGAGGAGATGAATAAAACTTAAGGCACAGAGAGGGGCTCACATGGGATCATAATCAAGAGGATCAACGATGCAACAAAAGGGATGGACACCAAGCTCATGGCTTGCAAAATGGTTAGGAAAGTTTGGAAGGAGGAAGTCCCTGTCGGGGTCATCGCAGCTACAGAACAATGCACTAATGGCACTACACTCAGTTGGGCCTCGTATCTTTTAAACTTGTTCGTTGAATATTGAAAAGATGCACATGACTTGGGAACAGGGTTCCACTACTCGTGGTTACTCATTTTGTTCGTGCTGATGGGGTGGAGGGAGCCCCATACTCTCACTTTTGTGAATGAATCGGTCAATGTCGTGCAACACGCTACACACCATTGGGAAGTAATTTAGAACCCAAGAATAGAACTACCAAAATAGGTACCTTTTCCAGGTACTTCAATGAGATACATGAAAGAGTTGCAAACAGTTGGAGGATTACTCCACACGTTGTCACATAATATCGAGACATAGAGAACTTTAGGGTGATGAGGCATAACATGTGAATCTAAGCACATAGGGATCCAGAGAAGGAATGGCTACAACTACGATATTTCATCACTGAGAATGACATACAAATGGAAATGAGGGATTGTCATGACGACTGGAGGATTATAGTCTTGACGCAAGAAGTTCCTAAGGGTATAGAGGTAGACACTGTTGCACGCAAAAATTTGACAAAGTCAAGGAAACCTAGTCAGAATATGACGCAGCATAAGAAGGGGAGTGCATTGAAGAAGAATACACAGAAAACACAAAAGGAAAGTTCCCCATTATATAAAGAACAAGAAGCAGGGGACACCACAACATAAGAAATCCCCTTGGAATCTATTCCATAGTAGACAGGGCCCCCAAAGAGGCCAATAGTACATACGGGTGGATCACACAAGAGGAAGAAAGAACACAAACAACTGCCAGAATACACTATCATGGAGGATGACACAGACCTCGTGGCAGAAAGGGTGTAGGACCATGCAACAAAATATTTTGAAAGAGTCCGTCACCATAGAGAAAGAATAAACGACGACCTGGAAAGAATAAACCGGATCCTCGAGAAGATCAGATCAACACAGAGGCCTAAAAGGGGAAGTGAATCCTTCCTTGAGGAAGAAGAAGTGGCAACAAGGACTACACCAAGCAAGGAGGAAACAATTCGTACTATATCCCAGGCGAGTCTGACTTTCAGGTTAACAACTAATATGTTGCAAATGGATGAAACTACAATACAGACGCCATTGAAGGACCTTCTTGACCCTCGACCAAGTTTGAGAGAACATTGGTCGTATTTTACCATTTTTGGACTTCGATAGGCTGGTCGAAGATGAAGCACCCCAACGAAGTGGATATCATGGGATCTCGCTTGTTTTGTGGGATTTTTGGGTTATTAGGATTTATGTAACGAGTATCAGATGTTGGCCCATGGGTTTACCCATATTTATGCATCATTGTAAATGTATAAATAGATAGCTAAGAGATGTAATAACGGGGGGTGTGCAAGTGTTTCCTGTGTGTAAAGACTTTTAATTGGCCTAGTGAAAGAGAATGTAAGTTTCTTTGTGCACAAATGGTGTATGTAAGGCTTTGTCCTATCAAGGAGTTGGATCAGTGCCTTGACCAGATTTTGAGGAAGGTAGATCTAGTGCATTGTGTGCAGATCACATGTCTGGTGCGAAGCTGAGCTCTATGGATTTGTGCACAGGAGCAGGAAAATGTAAGGAGATCAAAGAATAATAAATAAGAAGAAGAGTTGGTGGATGTAGCGCCACGCAAGGGTGAACCACTTATATCCTATGTTCATGTTCTTTGTGTAATGTTGTTCATGTTGTTTGTGTGTTTATCTTCTTACTGCATTGATCTTTATATATGTTACCTAGACGTATGGATTCTTAGTGATCTATTGATGGTAAATGAATGCTAGATCTGAGTTAATGCTATGTGCTATGCAGTTGGAAGTGTGTGATCTGCTCATTACTATGATGTTCTGTATTTAGGGTTTAATCTGCGATGTGAATGGGATTTATGAACTAATTCATATTGATAGGATAAGTGCTCTGCTAAGTGCTGTAATCAAATATCTATGTCCTAGATAGGTTGTAGACACCTAAGTTCTACAACCCCCGCTACCTCTACCTCGGGTGAGAATTCATCTTCTTTGCAGGTGCTGCCAAAAGGGCCAGTAGTTAGGGTTTTGTTGGTGCGTTATTGAAGCGTTGAACCCAAGGCCCGCCCCTATGCCAACAAATGGTTCCGTTGTCCAGACTTTAAACTGTGATTGCTGGGAACTAAAGAAAATACAAATCTCTATGCGTAGATCTGCTATTGTAGTGCACAGTATTCTACTTGACTTGCGAAGCTATGTGATAAGAAAGAAACCTGATCTGAAGAAAAGAGGTAAGATATTAAGGCTTTGTGCTCTGGTAAAGGTAAGATAAGTGGAAATTTTTTCTTCGACATTATGAATCTAGGTATGTTTCATAGATTTTGTCCTAGTCTGAAAACTAGGGCACAATTAGAAGAAATAATTGATCCGAAAATATTTGATAGAAATAGAGAAAGATATGTTATTCCTATGCATAGAAAGAACTTTTGGACTAATAAGTGGATGTACGAACCTAGAAATATTTTTTGCAGATTACAGGTCCATCACTGTGATCCCAATGCACAGTACAGGAAAGGTTGGGGACCGTTTAAAAGAAAGAGAGGATTGACACTGTGTTATAATTGTAGAAGATCAGGACACCTTGCTAAGGAATGCCCTGGTAGAGGTCCTACTTGTCTTTGTTGGAAATCTATTGGTCACAAAGTTGAGGGTTTCCCTAGAAGGCTTGCTAAAGTTGAAAAGATGAACATGAGACAAGAAAACTATGAAGAAGGTCAAAAGACTAAGGATATGTTAGAAAATCAGAAAGAATCAGAGGCTATGTTATTATAGATGAAAGAAACACTGAATAATCACAGAGACATCAATTTACCATAAATTTTAAAACAAAAAAAATGCATAGAAACAAGAATAGGAGACTTCAACATAGACTGTGTCTTGGATGAGGAAACACAGGTGAATATCATGCTAGAAAGAACTTAGGAAATCTTGGGAAAGCCTTCTATTGCTCCTTCATTGGGAAGGATAGGATTGTTTAAAGGAAAGGTAATAACCCTATGTGGAAGAATTACTAATGTACCTATGATTTCTCATGACACATCGACTGAAGAAGAATTTGAAGTCATTAATGTTTTTGATAAAAACACCCCTTTTGCAATTTTGTTAGGAAATAATTGGATTGAGAAGGACTAGATCAGAAGGAAAGTAGAGGAGAAAGCTACAGAACAGAAAAAGAAATAATTAAGGGACTTCATAGATAGAAAGATCGAGCGACTAATGTAAGAACAAGAGGATAAGTTGAAGCAACAGAGGGCCAGAGAAATACTTGTCAAAGTTAAAAGAACACAAGAAGGCTTAGAGAACCTGTCCATACAGGAAAGAAGTGTATTCAACCTGGAAATAGTAAGAAAAGAGGTATTACCTTTGAACCCTTTGGAAGACCCTCAATAATGAGAAGTTACTACGCTAAGAGAAGATAAGAATAAGAATGGAAAGAGGAATCTCAAGCCTCAAATCACAGGAAAGAAGGCCAAAAAGCTCGGTAAGAAGAAAGCAAAATTAGAAAAATTGCAGGAAGTTCCAGAAAAGACTTCGCAGAAGGTAGGCTTGCAGAACTTGAACTTTCTCGAAATAGAATAACAACGTAGAATGGGAATTCACCTTGGCAAAGCTATATGACTGTTGGAGGCATCCCTACCATTAGAATGATGCTCCAGAATGGCTAGAAACATAGTTATTATCAGAAATATCGTTGTTGGACCATTGAGACCGTGCCATAATGGATGGATTTAGATTGATTGACACATTCCTACCTGTTGGAGTAATTTGTTACGAAGTTTCCTATTTAATCTGTCGGATGTTGTGCCAGGACCACTTTTTGAAAATTGAGATATTCGAGCTAACAGAGAATTGATTTCATACCGCGTTATGTTGTCTATACTTCGTCCTCTGTTTGATTACCTTATCTGTCCGTTCGCCTACCCTAACTCCTTGAGTACAAGTGTGAATGTCGAGCGAGCGTAGAGAAGTAGAGAAGTCTGTGGAGGAAATTCTTGTAGACCTCATGACTGAGAAATTCATGTCTGTAGGAATACAGGCATCGTCAACTGGCAGATTGCAAGCACCCCCATAGACTGGACGGAGTTCTGGCCACGTTGTTGAGAAACAAAGCAAACACCGCGATGATCTATCTAACGCGAAGCAGATCTCGTTGGTCCTTCCAGACTACATACCGCCTTTGAATGGTGCGTTAAATCGTGACAGTGTCCCACGCGAGTTCGAATACACACTGATGACTGCGTACCTCCTGAAGGGAATATGCGTAGTTGGACCTCATTTGGGACTGATCACAGCTCTCAATATCAGTGAATTCAACCTCAGAGACTGAATGAAGTATGCAATGCTTGCACCTCCTAGGTACCTGATGAAGATGACTGGGAATAATCCCAAGATAGTATCCCAGCGGTGGATTAAGGAGCTCGTGCACTCCTCGATCTTGAACGTGATGAAGATTCCCCACTTCGGCTGACATCAGGAGGTTAACGCTTGCGTTAAACTCCTCCTATAGTGATATAATGGAGGATATATGTGGCTTGGTAGGCGCATGATTATGGATCCGACATTGATACACTTGATCACTAGATTAAGCATGCAGGGACAAGACCCTCACCAGTTCTACCCAAGAAAGACGTCAGATCGCTCCTTGGCCTAGCGTATCAAGGAGGCCTAAGACGATGTAGAGAAGGGAAAGTAAGGCTAAAAGGTAGCCTCCATCCAGGATGGCATAGTGCACCTAGCTTGTCAGCTTATCATTCGCAAGCTCATCTGAAAGAACCATCTGACACAGGTCACAAGGTTCGTAGTCAACCTCGCAGGAAAGTGTGTCGAAGGAATGCAAATGAACTGGCCGATTTACCTCATCAATGAGTTGGAAAAGGACTGCTGCGAAGTGCAAGACCAAGGGTATGAGTTTCATTTCAGATGAATTTTGATCTTGATTGCATTTGTCTCATGGAAAATGCTGGAAGGAGAAGCCTTCCCATAAGTTGAGCCATCATAATCGTTGGCCATGAGGTTTTCCACCCTATGGTACATAAGTGATATGGTGAAGTAGTGGTAGTTGAACACTGTCTTCCATACCTACTACTTAAAACTGAAGTGCGCCATTGAATCATTCCCCTAAATGACACTGAATACACTCCATCAGTACAGGCCGCTAGCAAATTTTCGCACAGACCGACACTTCATCTACATCTCCGCACACATAGATGAAAGTAAGGAGGAGTTGTCGTCTTACTATAAATTGACCAATGAAGATATGGAAGAGATCACTAAGGAATGACCAATAAAATTCCTTGTGCCAGTGGAAGATGCATAACTTTTTGATCCCGACATCATCGAAAGTCCATAGGTCACCTGGGTCAAACATGATGGATAGAGCAGTGCAAAGAAAAAGAAGAAAAAGGAGGAAGTTCAGGACATAGAAAGTGATGAGAAGGACAACGCATCGGAGGAAACTACACCTGACTCACCTGTAGGAGGAGGAGGAGACGAAGTGAACCAAGAGGAAGGAGGGGAAGAAGGATACAAGAAATATAAATGAGAAGTGACACTGCCAAAGGATTCCCTCACCACAACAAAAGCATTGTAGAAGAGGAAGGTTTCCCCAAAGAAACTTTTAGCCAGAAAGAAGGTTCGCACTAGCAAGCCTCAATCGAAGAATGTGCTCAGAGTGTAGAGAGTGTGGAATTGGGGGATGAGTCCACCCAATTGTGAAGGTTAGCAGATGTGAAATAAGCTCGACTTCATCGAGCCCAATAAGAAAAGGAGAAGGCCACAGAGGCATTAAAGAAATAAAAGGAGGAGGTCCTAGAACAACTGCGAGTTGCGCAGAAGGAGAAAAGTGAAACTCAGATGGAGTTTGAGAAGAACAAAGAAAAGATCCAAAAAGAAAAAGATCAGTTGCTTGCATAGAAGACTGTGGTCAAGGAGGAAGTAGCTTGAGCACTTCTCTCTATTCCAAGCTTGGCACAAGAGGAACCAGAGTCAACTAAGATGCAAGTGGGGAAGCTCACCAAAGCCATTCAACAACTTCAAGCAAGAATAATGGAACTATAAATCCAAGCAGTGTCAAGCACTCCACAAGAAGTGCACGATCAGAGGGAAGAAGCTACTAGGAATGCAGTAGACAAAATTAGTTCATTGGCTTCAGAGTGTAAAAAATTAAGTCATCGAAGTGCATAGACCTATGAGCGCCTTGCAGAAGATCCGGAGCTGAGGAAATTGGAATCACAGCTCTAGGAGGCGAAGCAACAGGCGTCCACTATGAAAGCATAGAGGAAGATGCTTACTATCATTGAGAAGATTAAGAGGTCATAGGAACAACATGCATTCCAACAACAGGTCACTACCATCTAGAGAAGAGTCATGGAGGTGACACAGAAACTCCAGCCAGTGCAGGATGAATCCTGCACACTTTTTGAAGAGATCGAAGGACGAGGCTCACAGCTGGAACAGGTGGTCGCAAAAGTGGAACAACACCTGGAAGGGCATGTCACCGAGCAATTCATTCAGGAGTTCACTGAGCTAGAGACTCTGGAGAAGCAGCAAGTCAAGGCAGCTCAAGACAACCACGAAGCCTTCGAAGAAGTATTTCATAGATCTGAGTGATTCAGGATGAATCACAGGTGAGTGTTGGGGGCCTGTTGGCCCTTGACCAAGTTTGAGAGAACATTGGTCATGTTTGACCATTTTTGGACTTCAACAAGCTGGTTGAAGATGAAGCGCCTAGGCGAAGTGGAGAACACAGGATCTCACTTATTTTATGGGATTTTGGGGTTATTAGGGTTTATGTAAAAAGTACGGGATGTCAGCCCATGGGTTTACCCATGTTTAGGCCTCATTATAAATGTATAAATAGATAGATAAGCGATGTAAGAATGGGGGGTGTGCAAGTTTTGGTTATGTGCAAAAACTTGTAATTGGCTTAGTGCAAGAGAATGTAATTTTCTTTGTGCACATATGGTGTATGTAAGGCTTTGTGCTATTAAGGAGTTGTCTCAATGCCTTGACCTGATTTTGAGGAAGGTATATCTTGTGCGTTATGTGCAGATAACCTGTCTAGTGCGAAGCTGAGCTTTTTGGCTTTGTGCATAGGAGAAGATGAATATAAGGAGATCGAAGAGTAATAAAGAAGAAGAAGACTTGGTGGACATAGCCCCACACTAGGGTGAACCATGTATATCATGTGTCGATGTTCTTTGTGTAATGTTGTTCATGTTGTTTGTGTGTTTATATCCTTAATGCACTAATATTTATATATGTTAGCTAGATGTATGGATTCTTAGTGCTCCATTGATGGTAAATGAATGCTAGATATGAGTTAATGCTACGTGATAAACGGTCGGAAGTGTGTGATCTGCTCATTACTGCATTGTTTTGTATTTAGGGTTTAATCTGCGATGTGAATGGGATTTATGAACTATTTCATATTGATAGGCTGAGTGCTCTGCTAAGTGTTGTAATCAAAGATCTGTGTCCTAGCTAGGTTGTAGACACTTAAGTCCTACAACCCCCCTGCCTCTACCTAGGGTGAGACTTCATTTGCTTCGTAGGTGTTGTCGAAAAGGATGGTAGTTAGGGTTTTATTGGTGCATTGTTGAAGCGTTGAACCCTAGTTCTGCCCCTGTGCCAACAGACTTGTCACAGGTAGAGATGGTATTAGAAAGAATACCTACCAAGGCATTGTACATACTTCAATTCATTGTCGCGTAGGAGGTACAATCATGCGCCCAAACATATTCAACAAAAGTGCAGGAGACAAGAGATGGCAAGGAATCTTTGGAATTGGTGATCAAACAAGTCAATTCGAAACCAAGGAAGAAAAGGAGCACACAGACAGAATCAAACAGGGTGTGACAACAGTGTACAATCACATCCCTGAAAGTGCACAGGCAGAGAACACAAGAGCAGAGGAGAAACTCAACCTTAATGAAAAAACCATCGAACACTATAGGAAAGAGATTGAGTAATTAAAAAATAAATTGACTCCTACAACTCCTCCTGAGGTGAGAGAGAAGAGGAAACAGGAAGTTTCACTCCAATTAGCAGCAATCGAAGAAAAAGTCATTCTAGTAGCAAGGTTGTTTGACAGAGCAACACAATTGTGAACAATGTTGGATGAGGATGAGCAGGTCCAATAGTGGGACCATGAGGAGAAGAGGCTAAGTATAGCCATGCAAGATCTCAAGAACTGACAAAAATCAATGAGCATCATAGAGCACATGAAAGGTAATCATGACATGAAGAAGCTGGAGGCCAATTTGAACACTGCACAGAGATAGAAATAGGAGAGACAGGCAGAAGTAGAACAACTCTAGGAACAATTAGCACAACTGATTATGCAATTGGAGGAGGAAAAAAATAATATGGAAGAGGCACAAACAAAGGGCGTAGCACTGATCCAAGAGTAGATCACAACACAATCAGTAGTCTAGGTACTAATAGGAAGGTTTATGCAGGTTTAGGAAAGAGGAAGGGAACTTGCAGACAAGTTCCACAACCTAGCAGAGGTTGTTCATGGAATGCACAATGCCTAGGTGGCTCGGGATGAGCCACATGTCAGCGTTGGTGGCTTGTTTGGTGTAGGCCTATTTTAAATAAATACTATTTTTGGAGGAGAAACCCCAGAATTGGAAAAAGATAGCGGGAAGGAAAAGCAACTCGTGCGAGGAAAGCATGTAAGACGTGCATCTAGGAAAACCTCACCATATTAGGGTTAGGGTTTTTGTAGGTGATTGTATAGGCCGATGAGATAGAAAACTAGTATAAATAATTACCTAGGAGGTCTAGGAACATAGTTACTGACTTAACGAAAATTGTGACCTCAAAACGAGAATTCTAGCCCTTAAAACCCATACTTTTGCATAAAAAACATGAAAATCAACCCCCAAATCAAAAAGTGGTGCTACCAGTGGCACCATTTTTTTAGACGTGGTCAAAATTACAACATTTTTCGAACATGGCCTTCGAAACTCAAATAGTAGCTCAGAAAAACCTTAAAATCAACACCTAAATCAAAAAGTGATGCTGCGTAATTTTTTTTTTTTTCCTAAATGTGAAAATCAGAGTTATTTGCGACCTAATTGAAATTGTGATATTGACAAAAAAACCTTATGTAAATAAACAACCCAAAATTGGACTCCAAATGGTCCCTTGAAAATTTATTTACAAATTTTATTTTTTATTTTTTTAATTTACATTAAAAAACAAATAAATAGAAAGAACAAAATCTTCACAAATAAATATTTTTTTTAA
>ML783471.1:0-35323 GCA_009831015.1 Picea engelmannii | reverse complement strand
TAAGGAAGGTTTGCAGGAATGTGATCATATACACCAGGTCTATTACAGAGCTACAAATCAGATTTGGATGATGAAATTGATGAGGGCTTTTGGTTGAGGTACATGTTGAGTACATGGTTGAGATAAGTAGTTGATGAGTTGGCACACATACATGATGTGTATAGTTGATGATGTTGGTACATATTGATGAGTCATAGTTGATAAGTAGTTGAAACATGATTGGTACATACTTGGCACATGGTTGGATGCACTTGTTTATGGTACAGGTTGATTACAGGTTGGTGCATGGTTGATGCACTTGTTTATGGTACAGGTTGATGCATGGTTCAGATTTATTGATACAGGTTTATAGTGGTATATCTCACAGTGATAGTGTGATAGTGGTTCCATCATTCTACTTCTACTTCAGGGTGGTAGGACGGGGCAAGGATAGGTGGTTGTAGCCACCTTCCGGTTGTAGCCGGAGAACATTGGGGGTTGTAGCCTCCTTCTGGTTGTAGCCAGAGATTTCGGGAGTTGGAGCTTCCCTTAGGTTGTAGCCTGAGAAACTAGGGGGTTGGAGCCTCCTTCCAGTTGCAGCTGGAAAACAAAGGAAGTTGGTGCTTCCAATGAATGTAATTCGTCAAGACATATAAGAAAAAACATTCCGTGGTTTTCTCCGGATTTGGGTTTCCACATAAAACACTGGTGTACTGTGTATGTGTGTGATTATTTATTTATTACTGCTCATTATTGGATAATAATTCTATATTGATATAACATTTGAAGAAAAAGGATTATAATTATGTTATTACTGATTCACCCCCCCTCTCAGTAATCCAACAACTATGCCAATCAAGTTGAGATTTAACGGGCTAGGAATGAATAAGAAAATAGTCCAAGAAAAATGAAAGAATTGAAGTATTTAAGAGAGGGCCAGCTGAATCATTGAGTTTAGAAAATTAAATGGTTTCTTAAGACCCGAGATCAAAAAGAGAGCATGACTAGATATGTAATTTACTCATATAATCTATTTGTTTAGAAGGGTCCAAGTAATAGATGAATTTAGAAGATTAAATAACAACATAATGTGTGGTTGAAAATGTAAAAGTGGCCAAGAGAGGATTGGCCTTAAAATTTCTAAGGGAAGAAATAATAATGTGTAATGATGATATAAGTTGTTGTAATTGTTGTAACTGTTAGAAAAATAGGTGTGCTCGTTTAACCATAGACAATATAGCAATATTTTCACCCAACCATAGGCCGAAGCCACCCACAATCAACTTAACCTTGAAAGAGAATAATTCTAGAAGCAAACCCTAGGCCTAATAGCCAATCAATGTAGCGTACATCTCTCCATATCTAGTGCACAAGGCAGAAAGTCCAAACCATAAACAAGATAAATTCCAAGCCTAAAACCGAAAATACAAGTTGTCATAGCTACAACTACAACTACTCTCCAGACTTGCACACATACTAAATTTTTGTAGCGCACACTATATTTCTGTAGTTGCAAGTTGTGTGTGTCCAAATGAGCTCTGGAATCCTGTATTTATACTACTCTTCCTTAGCTGTCTGGGCCGACTTCTCTTTCTGGAGGCTAAAAACTCAGTATTAATTATTTTCTTTAGCCAACTTGTCTTCTAGGGTTATGTTCAATGCTTTAGGGTTTCTTCTTTCTTCCCAAAATATTTTGTTCTTGTTAGGGTTACACGTGGAGGTTTAATACCTCTCGCAACTAACATAATGTCAACACTCCCTTCTAGATAGGGAGGTATTTACAAGTAATGGTCTTGATAACAAACATACCATTCAACATGTAGCATCATCATAGTCACACATGATATCTCATGATCAAATCACAAGCACCATCATCACTATCAGTATCATCTGATAGCATCAATTGTATCATCTCTCAAATCCACACTCCATCTGAGTACTCAGGCATGATTGGATAAGTCACTGACTACATAGAGTGATACAAGAACCATTCTTCTAAGTCAGACATAATTCCTAGAATAATAACTATTGCAATAGATGTTGGAAGTGACTCCATGGGCTACAATTATTATTCTTATAATCCAAACATACATCCTAGAAGAATAAATGTCCTGGACTATTTTCTTCCCAAATAATGTCTGTCCACCAACACATTGACTATCCATCTAGTTAATAATCATTTACAACACTACTAATAGTCTTCATGGAAATCATAACAATGCCATTCAATAGAACACAACCATGTCTATCCATAGTAGTACACAACTACTATCCAGTGGTACAAAATCACACCAAGTAGCACACAACTACTTAATCAATGAAGCATAGTCACAACCAGTGGAACAAATCTAACATAGTAGCATACATCTATTGTACAGAGACATATACTCTCCACAACAATCATATCATATGATATCAACCTGCATAAAACAATATCATGATACAAGCTGAGTCATCTAGGACATTCTTCCACTCACATCTATGAGATCTGGAAGATAATATTCCCTCAGAAGGTAAAACATTAGCCATGGGCTATCTGGACTATTCTTCTCAAGCATAGAAGAATAATTGTCCCTAATTTTTGATCCTGGACCATTCACCTAACTAGACCATTCCTCTATCACTAATCATACTGCAACCTGGAGAGATTGAGTCTTCCCTAGGGAATGTCTATCCCTGATTGATGAATCTGGACCAATCACCTAACTAGGCCATTCCTCCAACACTAATAATAGTTCAACCTAGATATAATGAGTCTTCCCTAGGGAATGACTATCTGGACCATTTCCTAATGGAAATTACTATCCTTCACCAACCCCCAAAATGGACCATTCTTCGAAACTAATCACAACTATGAACTTCAAAAGAATGACTACCCGGTGAGGCAGACCATTCTACATGACCACTACTCAGAGTGACTTCCAAGAAGAATGAATGTCCTAGACCATTCTCCCACACTGGCCCCAAGGAGAATCACTGTCTATGGTATATCATCAATTTATTAGACCATTTTCATTACGAAAATGACTGTCCAATATGGACCATTTTTTGAACTGGAAAATTCATGTCTGTCAAAAATCTCAAACCACTTTCCGAACTGGAAAGGAACTGGTCATCCTGGACCATTTTTCAAACTGAAAAATGAATTTCTATAAATCAATAGCATATCATTGCTCCCTCCCAACCTAGGAGTAATCTCTTCCTTTTTCAATAAGGAATCCTTCTCCACGAGCCCCATCTTATTTCTTGAGTACGCAAACTTTTCATCTTGGACAAAGGATTTACCAAAATATTTTCTATCTGGTCATTTGTGGAGATATATTGTAGAACCACTTCTCTTTTCTAACTTCATCACGAAGAATATAATGCTTGATCTCAATGTACTTCGGTCTATCATGGAACACTGGTTTTCTCTAACGGATTCATATAGCTCTAATCATTACAATATATCATGGTCAAATTCAACACTTTCATTTCTTGCTAGCTCATGACATCGTGGAAAGGCTCAAACTGAAACATATCCAAGTATCACTTCTTCTGTCATCATGATATTTTTCCATGGATTAACAATCCATCATCCCAAACTTCTGAGTAACTATTATGATACACTATCTCTATCATAGAAAGTTTTCACCATGATTCTGTTGTGTATGAGATACTCTGCATCAATTTGTTTGAATCCATACAAGGCCTTCTTATATCTACATGCATTGGTATCTTTCTGGTATAAGCTTCTTTATCACTTGCTTTGTTGGGAAGAACAGTCTTTTACATGTAAATCCCAATCCATGGATACTACAAAAGGTATATCTAGTTTACTGGAACAAGTTGTCATAGTATTCTCCCTCCTTCTAGAAGAACCTATGAATTTTGCAATGCTTCCATTCATAAGTCTTTTTCACATTTTATTACATACACTGTTCTTTATCATAACTTCCATTTATTTTTCTTGGTTGCTTCTAGTGGGTTCAAACCAAGCTAGTAGTCTTTGTGATTCTCGATATAGTAACTGTTTTTTTTGGCTTTTATTTCTTTCTTGGAATCTTCATGTTCCTCCTCATGTTTTTCTTTACCTATTGGTTCCATGGAGTCTTATATAGATTACATGCCCTGAAGATTCCAAATTCCTCCTTTCATCATGGGATCGTGGATGTAGATGGACAACCGAGGATACTTTAAGGCTTATTTTCGAAGAAGACTTCTTCTAAACACATGTTGCTTATCATGGATGCTAATTTCAATGGGAACATGGAAAGATAATTCATAATCCTCAATGGATCCTATCATTTAGGATTAGCTCCCTCCTAATCCTTGCTTCATGCATGAATGCATGATCTTCTTTTGGAATTCTGTAATCAGCACCCTCCAACTAAGAGAGTCCACGCTTCCATCTACATCCTTATTACCTTCTACAAAGTGTCACAAGTCTTTTTCTAATTTCCTCTTGATTGTTGACTTCTTTAAGTTTTGATTTCTTCGGGGTTTCTTCAAGTTTGATTATGATTTTGGCTTATCTGGCAGTTGTTACTTATATAATATCTTCCACAAGAATTTTTACCAACGATTGTCAACATACTTCATCTTTTCATGTGTATTGCTTGACTTGTAGTCATCGTGATAGCAATACTTATATTGTTATTCTTCCATAGGTATTGTTTCACTTGAACATATTATCTTATAAGAAATAGATATGCAATATATGTACAGAAACTATGTAAACTCTACAAGAACTTTGAAGAATATTTTTACACCAACTTAGAAGAAGAAGTTTGTTTTATCCTACTTGTCCTTCTTTGAGGGTTCCCTTTCTTCGTCAACTCATGATTCATTTGTTTCCTTCCTTAAGACAAACTTCCTCTTTTTCCTGAAATTATTGAATTTTGTTGTGAAGGCGTGATCATCGTATTTCCTTTGGAATTTCTCTTTTGCGTTAATCCTTGATTATTCTTATGCACTACAAGTCAAAATTTCTTCAAATGCCGGATACTCCTTTCTTGTTTTGATGATTGTGACAAATGCATCCCATGCCTAGGCCATTGAGTACTATATTTACTAGTTCCTTCTCTGAAATGATTTCTTCAATAACTTGTAGTTGATCTCTCAACTGAGAGATTCTCACAAGGTACGATGTTATGCTATCATCATCATTCAATTTCATGTCACATAATTCATTCTTCATACTCATTACTTGTCCAATGTTTCTAAATGAGAATAGGTTAGTTAGGGCATCATACATATTCTTAGATGAGTCAAGATGACATATGTAGGGTATCAAGTGGTCTTTTACAGAGTCCACTATGATACTCATGGAATTGATGTCATTGTCCTTGAACTTCTCCATAATTGCAACGTTCTGAGGTTCCTTATTTTTTCCTTCTTCAAACTGTGGTTCCACAATATTTCCTTTCACAATATCCAACACTTTATTCTTGGCAAGGATGAGGTCAATCCTTGTCTTCCATACTCTAAAGTTAGAATCCATTTCTAACTTGTTTTCTGACTTCATAAAGTAATTCATGACAACTTTGACTTGGTCAACCTTTGACTTTAACTTGGTCAACCTTTGAATTTGACCAAAAACTCAAAATTGACGTCTTGTCATGCTGAGAGCACCAGGAGATGTCCTAGGCTAGGGTGCACTATGCTATCTAGAAATTAGGTCCATCTCAACACTTAAGGTGCCCCAACAAGAGGGTTAAGGTTTTGTTGTTGTAACAAAAACTTTGACTACAACTGCAAATGTAACTGAGCAAATCCTCCCAATATATATTCCAGTGGTTAGACTATATGAAGATAGAGTGGGCCCGTAAACTGTTAGAAAAATAGGTGTTCTCATTTAACCATAGACAATATTTCAATATTTTCACCCAACCATAGGTCGAAGCCACCCCCGAGCACCTTAACCTTGACAGAGAACAACTATGGAAGCAAACCCTAGGCCTAATAGTCAATCAATGTAGCATACCTCTCTCCAGATCTAGCGCAAATGGTAGAAAGACCAAACCATAACCAAGATAAATTCCAAGCCTAAAACCAAAAATACAAGTTGCATTAGTTGCAGTTGCAACTACTCTCTAGACTTGCACACTTACTAAATTTCTACAATGCGCACTAGATTTATGTAGTTGCGAGCTGTGTGTGTCCAAATGAACTCTCGAATCCTATATTTATACTGCTCTTCCTTAGCTGTCTGGGCCGACTTCTCTTTCCAGAGGCTAAAATATCAATATTAATTATTTTCTTTAGCCAACTTGTCTTCTAGGGTTATGTTCAATGATTTAGGGTTTCTTCTTGCTTCCCAGAATACTCTATTCTTTTCAGGGTTACACGTGGAGGTTTAATACCTCCCACAACTACCATAATATCAATAGTAACAACAATTAAGATATGGCATGTTGGATAGCCATACATAACACAAGGAAGCTGGAATGCACATTCATTTATAATATATATATATATATATATATATATAAACATGAAAGTTGCTAATGATGGTTGTTGTGCCAGAAGAGAGAGATTTATTGCATGATTGCAAGTGGTTCGGATGATATTGTTGCATATGGAAGTTATCCATATGAAGGTAGAAACAATAAACTAAAATGTTTGATTTAATATTGACAAAGGAGGCATGGAAACGCCTATTGATGCCATCTAGTCATGTAGCATCAATTCATTAATGACAACTATGCATGTACTAATTTGTATGTATTATGTTGCATAATAGCTGAAGGGATTTATGAGACAATTCCCTTAGCTAGCGTCTATTTATAAAATGCCATTATTGTATGATTTTGAATGCATTGATGGATTATATACCATGTAGTATGGTAATACCAAGGTACTGAATTAAAAACAAAAGTTGTTAGGCTTTGAGTGCATCCATATGACACAATAATAATCCATGAACTTCTTGGTTATGAGATAGTAATAAAATTAATGAAGGGGCGGGGTATGACCCTATTATAAGAATGAATGCCAACAAAAATAGTCATGTATGAAACCATGACATGATTGGTTAAGCTATGGTGCCACACAAGTGTCCAATGAATTTCCTACCTGTAATTAATGGTTGGACTGCAAACTTCTTGCTAACATTACAGAACACCACATAATTTTATTCTTGATATAGTGATCAAGTCGAAATGGGAGGTATCCAAATGGATGAATATGAAATGAGAAGTGTATGGAGTATGTGTTTGTGCATTGGCCAGACCATCTAATTATCATGGTGGGAGGCATGATTTAGAACAAAGCTTTCTAAGTGCAATGTAAGATTTCCTTAGAAATATGTGCATGGAGAATTTCATTCATTCATGATGTAGTAATTTTGCACTCATGTATGCTAACATAGAGTGTGTATGATTGAAGACTTTATGGATTTCATTTTAGAAATGCATGTATACAATATCTTTTGTATAGATGATCATGCTAGTAGCTGAGAAGTGAGATCCTAAATAAGTCTTGGGATTGTTAACAATCATGAATTGTTAAGTAGCACAACAAGAGAGTTGTAGATTGAAGTAGTCACATAAGGATGGACTACATGGAAATTTTTGGTTCAAGGAACATAGTGATAAAATAATTATGATAAGGAAAAGTTTGATTGTTGATAAAATATATGTAGAGAATGATAAGCTCATGTAACTAATAGTTTGTTAGTTATGATTGAATTTTTGGATGTGTACAATTCTAAAATCAGTTTGAGCGTTTGATTAAAAAATGTAATAAAAGTATGTTATTCATTATATACTGACCATGTTTTTGGATGAATGCAAGAAAAAATTAATGCAGGGAAGAAGTTCCAAATATGGCATTGTTGGAAGCCATAATGAATACTAATGCATGCTATAGAAACAACCAAGCAAATATGAGATGCAAATTCATATTTTTTTGAAATGTTGATTTTTCCTTGGGAAATAATTTAGAATTTCGCAATAAAATTCTATAAAATTGACTCTTGATGGCTATATGTATATACTTCATATGAGATAATATTTATTAAAACTGGAACACTTGAGAAGAGAAGCTACAGTTGGGAATATTAGAGCCCTGTAATTGCAAAACCTTAGTAAGGGTATGTTAATAAGTTGGTGCTCTCCTTGTGTGTGAAATCCTTGGATAGATGGATTAATGAAGGACTATATATTAGTGAAAGGATACCTAAGCCTAAAAGGTTGAGTGCAACAATGAAGGAGAACCATAAATATGTCACAATGAGATGAATTTTTATCAAAACAACTCTATGGAAAAAGAGGAAAATACTTCTAGATGAAGTATGAAGATAGGACCAGAAGGATAACAAGCTTCAATGGCCAAGGAATGGAGTTTTCTGGAAATTTTTGGAAAGACAATTGTATTGATGCATTGAAGACAATGCATAAATAAGGGGGGAGGGAATTTAATACCCTAGCTTGACCCCAATTGTAATTGAGCATATAGGCTGGTGATATGTTTTACTTTGAGGCCAGAGTGTCTGTGTCCTAAATAGGCTAGTGATCTAGATACTAAAAGGCCTATAGGCCTATCCTATGCATTATGTAATCATAATAGGATAATAATAAAATCACACTATTGCATGGAGAATGACGCAAAAAAAGAGTAAGGGGGTAAACTATATTAGAAAAAAGGAAAAGGGGCTAAGAGTCTTAGGTTAGGGGTCTAATCCTAGGGGGCTTAAGCCAAGAGAATATTTATTAATATTTTCTAGGAAAATTAATTCATAGGATACATCAATTTATGCTAAGTTTAAGAAGGAAGGGGATGAATCACTAAGTTGTTCAAAAGGGATTTTTTGAGATGAAAAGTGGAATATCATAAACATGCAAATGAAATGGGAAAGATTAGTGCATTTCCCCCATCATTCAATGATTCCATCTTTTCATTTTGGGGGGACACTCAAATTCAAGGAGCCATCCATAGTGTACCTATGTTTGGATATCTTTGGATCATTTTCTGGTGAATTGGAATTGAAGAGGTGGGTTTTCATGGCCATGGGATGTTGAAGAGGTGGGTTTCCATGCCTATCATCCTTCTCTTCATGTGGGAAAAGTGTTGTAAAAAATGGTGGGATGTTAGGACCACAATCATTCTCTCCAGGTGAGAGAACTACTAGGAATTTATTTCCCAAGGTTCCAATAGTAACTATAGGGCTCAAAGAATTCCTGTCAGACTTATTGTTGAAGCCCATAAGATAAGTGGGAAGCTGATGTGGTACACTTCCTGGGTGGGACAAGAATGTGGGGAAATTAGAGACTCTAGATAGCTGGAGTTGGCACTTAAATTTGAGTATTATTGTTGTTAGCAAACTCAGTCTGGGATAGGAATCCGTTTTTTCCCAAGTGGAGTTTAAGCCCATCTCGGGGGTGACCTAATGCCATTTTTGGGTAGCAGAGTCTATGGTTGGGAGGAAATTATGCACGCAATTGGTTATATTCCATAAAGACAAGTGCTTTATCTAAGTATTTTACTTAATTACTGTGTGTAATTTTGTACTCAATTATGGGTAATTTGTAATATAACTATGCTTCCATGTATCTTCTATTAGAAAGGCACAAAAGTTTAAATTACATGATTGTTGTCATGAGTTTTCACTGTTGTAATTATCCTTGAATAGTTACTACCAAAATTGTTTATAAATGGTAATTATATGTTATAGACAATAGCATTTGTTGTGGTATCTATGCTTATGTGTACGTGATGCTAGAATCACCTGGAACTATACATTCTATATGCACACAGAGTTATACAAATATTTATGTGTTCTTTCCAAGGGTATTGGATGTGGTGATGATACTTGGGAATACATTTTTGGCATTCTAAAAAATTATGTTTATATGTAGAGTTTCCATTTAACTCAATGGTTACATAATTAGGAAACTAGGTGTAGAATAGCCAACACTAGCTGAGAATGCCCTAGTCTAGGTATGAATAGCCCATATGGCATGAATCATTACTCACATGGTGATGAGAAAGAACTTGATTGGTAGAGAAGGATTGCAAATAATCCTGAAGGCTTGGTAATCCTTAGAAATTATCTAAGGAAGACCCAAATTTAGCTAAGCCATGAAGAAAAATGTTAAAACTATGAAATCTTGTGTCTTTCCCCAAAATAATTACAACCATTGATTTCAGCACAACAAATTAATCCTAACCATTGGTCGGGGTTCCTCACATTCGAGGGCTTGTTGAGGATCGTGACCATTTTCGACCATTGGATCCATTGGGATGGGCATCGAACGATCTGAGTCAATGATTGTAGTAGAGACATCGAAGTAGCTTGATATATGGTACTCCGATAGAAAGGATTTGAGGAGCGATAATGGCCATTGATCGGAGTCGGTATCATAGGATCCTGACCGATGGTTGGAGCATGTATATCAGAGCATTCTAGAAAAAGAAAGTTGGAAAACTATGACGAGTGGAACTATGAAGAGTCATCTCCACCATTGGATCCATCAGAGAATACTTCAGAGTGATCATGATAATTGATCGTAGTCAATCTGGGTCAATCTGATCCCAGGTCCTGGAGGTTAATCCCAATATTGAGCTATTATAATGAGCTAGTGGTTCAGTGTTCACTGGCATGGTTTTGGCCCTTGGATCCACTCATATCCCTCTCCATGAATAAGATATTAAACCCTTAAATGTGTCTCTAATCACATTTGTTAGTAACAGAGTGACATACCACAATTGTCTATATATGGCATAATACCAGGAGAGATTTGATGATGGGGTCACAAAGGTGACACTTTTCACCATCTAAGTCGTAGAAGGATCTATATGTGGCCCAAAAAGGGATAATCCCATCCGGTAGGAACTTTAAGTTATATTCGTTCGATCTACGGGTCGAGTAATCTGGATTGTAGATCTTTACAATTTCTTTGAGGTGGATAATTTGTTAATTATATTAATTAATCATCATTTAAGAATGGGTATTAAGATAATTAACCATATCCTAATCCCAAGACCATAATCTCTCGAGGTTCACACTACCTTGGGAAGTCCCAATATCTCGACATCCAGGACACATGTCACTTGGAGATTGGTCCACATGTCAAGCGCGTATTGGACCACATGGTAGGGTGGAAGTTGGTGCATATGGAGGGTGACACTTTTCATTACCTGGTAGGTTAATGAGTAGAGGGTGGACCCTCTTTATCCTACAAACCCATGAAGGGTATGACAGTTCCAATCCATCAGATCTATAGGTGGATTGATCTCCATTGTAGATCTTGGTAGGGAAAAGTCCAGTTGGGTGGCATATTACTGACTGTCGATTGGATCGTAGATGAAATATGGACCGAAGATCTTGTAGTACATATCAATGGTCATAATATTGAGATAATCTTAATTTAAATATATTGTAATGATGATATTAGTTTTAATTAATTACTTCATAATCCTCGACACCGAGATTTCTCAAGCTTAAACCTCGCCTGGAACAAATCCGATACCTAATGCTCAGTGGTGACATGTTACATGACAAGTGGTCCATGTGTCACGATGAGGGATGACCATGTGTCTCTCGATGGTGGAGTCACATGTCATGCAGATTTGGTCGAATTGGTCAGGGATCCATAAGGAAAACAAGTTCCACATATCACACCACATGTCACTACACATGTCATTCCATGTTTTAGTAAGTGATTCAATGAGGGGTCAAGTGTGGGCCTAACTGAAGAAGAATACCCTTGTAATATCACTGCTTGACCATTGTATTTAAGTGGGGATGGATCCCCACCATTGATCTCAGTCAAGATGGGTCAATCGGACCCCGACGTGTCAAAGAGATTCGATGCACGAAGAAGCTAGAGGGTCTGGTGGTTCGATGCTAGTGGCTACATTTCATGTTTTCGTTGGATCATGATTTAAGGCACATGATAGGACCACGTGTCTAGGGAGAAAGTGCATACTAGATCATATTTCAAGGAATAAGGTTTATCGAGACCTCCTAGTGGGTCAATGGTCTGATGCCCCAACATGATGTTGAATGACGTCACCTAAAAAATATACCATGAACTTGTGGTACCATATGACAGGACCCTGTGCTGTAGGTTCCAACTCATGTCATATTTTTCCTTTCAAGGAATATGTAAAAGGGGAATGGTTGTGGTTCCGAGACTCGATAAGTCGAGGGTCCGATGAGTTAGGTGGTGGGTGCCACAAAAATTTCCATGCCATCTATCATGTCCACTCAAAAGGATGACATGTCCAAAAATGGTAGTTCCATGTCATATGGATATGGGTGCCATTGAGCCATATGGGTGCCACATGGCATTGTAATTGAAAAATACCTAAATTGTTTAATGCACCATAACTTCTTATCTAGAGCTTGGTTTTGAGCTTGGTGACAGTCATTATAAAGATATGGATGAGAAGAACCAATTTATGAAGTCTAATTTAGGAGATGAATAGATGGAAAAATATAAAAATGTTGACACCCCATCCCTTAGAATGTACTTAAGGGGTCGAGCATGTTGCATTTTTAATAACTCTATGTGACTCAATAATGTCGTTGTTTGAATGATATGCATGTGTCCCTGTGACTATTCCTATCGAACGTCACACGTACCTGATGATAAGTGAAATATAAACTACATTTAGTGCATTAATTGCAAAAACCCCATCATGAAAATATTCTAGCCAAAATAATAAATAACGTCAATCTTCTCAACATTTAAAATCATTGCCATAAGTGGTTCCATGTCCACTTATACATAGGGAACCACACTCAAGTGGCACCCATTTCCCACTTATAACCAGTTTTTTGAGAGTTTGAAGAAAGACTTTACCAAGAGGCCATTAATATGAATACTAATAATAGAAGAAAATACATTTTTATGTTATCTGTATGAGCATTGGTTAACCATTTCTCAAAGCATCATACTCACACCAATAACAATAAAGTTAAGTGCATTGGATCTCTTCCCTTTGAAGAGATTATTTCACCTTATTGTACACTCATAAAGAGAGAATGTTCTATTTGGGAAACAAAAGGACCCTCCTTAGGAGGATAATGAGAGACCCTCGTGCTCACCCAATACTCTAAGGTGTTATCAATATCAACTTTATCCATTGGTAACCATATCTCATCTTGTTTATTTTTTATTTATTTATTATTATTATTATTATTATTGCATCTTGTGTCTTTGGTTCTTAGTTATCTATGTTTTGGGTTGAAGTTAATAACATTATATATATATATATATATATATATATCTCATAGAGTGCATTTTAAAATGATTAAGGACTTCTACCTTGAACCAAGATTCCATTTTTTTTGTAAAATGCAAGGTAAAACCATCTTACTATAAAATGAAAGCCTAAGACTCATATGACCTACAAATTGAGTGGTTCAAATTGTCGAGTTTGGATTTATCATTTTATCTATTCATACTTTAGTTGTGCATTTTGAAACCCAAAACCCTCTATCATGCATAAGGGAGAAAAGTTTCCTTGTAAATGCAAAAAAATGTGTAAAAATGTAAGAAAACAGGGCATAATGAGAAATCCATGCACTAGGAAGAAAAATGGATATGGTGTTGTTAATTTAAAAGTTACAAATTACATGACTATGGATTTGTTGTAAACTCTAAACAATGCATACTAGGGTGATTTGTGCCTAGAATTTGGTAAATGGTTTAAATATACATGAATCTTTGGAAACTATGCAGAGACACTAACGAAAATGAAGAAACGATTACTAAATACCTACATCCATGATCTCTATGAGGAAGGTGTTTGTACAACCACATCACACATAGGCTAGTTGTTATTTTCATTTCCATTGCAAAGACTTGCATAATTAATCAAAGAATAGAAGGTGATATGACTGAGCAATAATTAATTAATTAAATAGACATATCAACATGTATGAGACTCTAGAAATACTAAAATGGAAAACCTGATTAAGTAAAATACTTGTTTTTCTTTTAAATTGTGATTTCTGCATTTGTGCAGAAATGCACGCTAGTCCTCACTAAAATGCATGCCTAGGTCTTTAAATGCATGGAATTTGAGTGTTTCAAGTTTTTAAGGGTATCTTAGATAATTTTACACTTGTCTACATATTTATATTTTCATTTTCAAACATAAAAGTGGTTGTCGTGTAAAAGAGGGAAAATATACCATGTAAATGGAGAGACTAAAATAATATAAAGTAACCTAATGGAAATGCATGCCCATGTATTGTTTTGGTAATTTAAAAGATACAAGTTACTAGACTATGGCTTTGTTGTAAACCCTAAAGAATGTATACTAGGATAATTTGTGCCCATAATTCGATAAAGGTTTGAAATATACATGAATCTTTGGCAATTGTGCAGAGACACTAACTAAAATGGAAAAATGAGCACTAACTACCTGCATCCATGAGCTCGATGAGGCATGATATTTTATAGCCACATCACACATAGGCTAGTTGTTAGTTTCATTTCCATTGTGAAGACCTGTAGAAATATTCATAGAATACAAGGTGATATGATTGAATAATAATTAAATAAATAAAAAAAACATATCAATATGTACGAGACTCTAGAAAGACTAAAATGAAACACATGATTGAGAAAAATACTTGTTTTTCTTTTAAATTTTTTTAAATTGTAATTTCTTCATTTGTATAGAAATGCACACCAGGCTTCACTAAAATGCATGCCCATGTATTTACACACCTGCAATTTTAGTAATTCAAGTTTCTAAGGGTGTCTTAAATAATATTACACGTATCTACATATTTATATTGTTATTTTCTAACATAAAAGTGGTTGCTGTGTAAAAGAGCAAAAGTATAGCTTGTAAATGGAGATACCAAAATAGTAGAAAGTGACATAATGGAAATGCATGCCCATGTAAGGTTTAGTATTTTACAAGTTACAAGTTACAAGAATGTGTTTTTTTTGTTGTTGATTTTTAATTATCTACTCTTATATTGGTCTTGAGGATTCCTTATGGGGTATCATGATTCTAATTGACCATCACAGATTGACCCTGATTAAGATTTAGCAAGCTTCCCAACAAAATCCCTTAAACACTATCGTCCCCTCTGGTAAACCAGAAGGAAGTGTAGTACATAGAGTGTACTACAAAGTCTCACCCAAGATAGCTCTATGGGTGGTTGTGATACTCAGGTGTTCGCAACCTGAGATGGAACAAGATTTGTGGTTGTGTGCTGTAAACTTTATTCATTCAATCCCATATCTAGTTATAACATTCATTATATGCATGCATGTGGAATAACAAATCTACTTAGTTACTTCATTCATATAACATTCATCAACTAATCAAACATAAAGATGCATTTATTCATTCACATAACACAGTGTTACCGTGGTTCACCCCCCATGGGATACGTCCACAAATATCTAGCTCTCAAGATTTTATTATAGTTTAGAAATATTCCACGCTTCCTGTAGTTACAATCTTAGTTATCCCTCTTTCTCATAGGCTCCTAGATCCCTGCGAGGTTTACTAGATCACACCAGGATCCTGAGACTGTGATCTGACCCTCAGGATCGAATTGCTCACTCCTACATTAGCTCACTAGATGAATGAGTCAAAGAGTTCTTACAGTTCTCTCTCTTCTTGTCCCTCTGTGTAAATCCTCTCTCTCCCCTCTCTCACATACATACTGTGTTATTTTTCATTACCTAAGTACTACTTATTTATATCCTCGGCTCAACAACCATTACAATGCATTACCAAAAACCCTAACCCTAGAGTTGTTAGGTCTTCCTTGCATGCGTGCTTCGCCTACTTCTCTTACACATGTTGCTTTTCCTTCCAGTTGTCTTCTGCATGCTTTTATTCCAAAAATAACCTTTCTTCCTACCTAGGAATGCATCCAACAAGCCCCCAACACTGACATGTGGCTTGTCCTGAGCCACCTAAACCTTGTGTGCCTCTTCGATCTCTCCTGTGAGAGCCTGGAACTTATCTATGAGTTCCTTTTCTTGTGTTTGAGCATGATCAGTCTTCTACTTGAGTGCGTCCAGTACGTGCACTACAATCGCGTCACTGATCATCTCTACACACTCTGCCTGATTTTGTGCCATGTTCTTCTTTGCATATTCTGCTTATGCAATGACCTTTGTTGTTTTTATTGGAGTGGTTCCATTTGAGCTTGGTGATCCTTCTTCTGTGTCTACACTACTATGAGTTCCGCTTGCATATTCTTCATATCCTGTGCTCCTTTGAAGTGCTCTGTGATCGTCATTGTCCTCTTCCTCTGCTTGAGGTCTGGTATAGCTGGGCTTATCCTTTCATCCTCCTGGTCCCACTACTGGACCTATTGATCCTCTTCCAACTTCGTCCATAGTTGTGTTTCCTTCTTGAATAAGTCGACTGTCACGTGGACTTGTTGCTCCATATCCTTTATCTGCGTTGTTTCTTCATGCTTCCTTTTCTCCTTCATTGTCGGGGGAGTGGTAGGTATGAGTTTCTCTCGGAGGTGCTCGATATCCTTCATGTATTGATCTATTGTCTACACAATCTAATCAATATTATGTGTCACTATGAGCTCTTCCGTATGCACGCTCTTTGAATTTTCTCATAGGCTATGACCAATCCCTGCTCCATCCTATCTACGTGGTCCTTCTCCTCTTTGGTTTCGAGCTTCACATACTCGAGTACCAACTCAACCTTGTCTCTACTTTCCTTTGTCTACTGCAATTCCGCTACGTTTGTGCATGCGCATGACTATACCTCTTGCGTGAAGCTGAATTGTAGTTTATACAAGGCCTTGGTTAGTATCTGTGTCATTACCAACTATATTTGGGACAAATCCTTCAAGGGTGTCTACCCCACGATTTCATCCATGCACAACATGCTGGGTGTGACATGAAATGTTGAGCTTGGTTGTGCTATCATCTGGATCATATCCTGCTTGCTCGATCCAGCCTCGGCTTCTACCTGTGATGCTCATAAAATTGATTCTATTCCTCTGTCATCCCTTTGTGTTTCTTGGATTTTATTGAGGATTTTCCTCATGTCTGCCAATTCATCCTCATCCTATCGATATCGACTTTCACTTTTTGCTTATATATCGAGTTTAGTCTGTATGGTCGTTGTCTTATCAGTCCAGCCTCAACTCTGAGCGTTATCTTTATTTCACCTAGCTCTCCTTCTATGCCTTTCATTTTTGTGAATGTTGTTGGGAATAGGTCATTGTACTCATGCAATAACTATGTTATACTTTCCACTGTTTTCTCATCCCAATAGTCTCTAATGCTGGCCATTTTCGGATTCTCAACTATCTCGATGTTGACTTTCTTCACCTTGATCGGTGCAACAATTATTTCTAATTCTAAAGGTCGAACTTCCACTTCTATCTCACCTTCAACTTCCTTAATATGAATATCACACAACTCATCTTCATCTGGTGCTTCTTCTTGCACATGGTAGCATGATGATAGTTCTTTCACAGTTTGTCTGTTTTGTTGTTGTTCCTCTGTCATGAGTTTAAATTCTGGTTCCCTAATGAATATTGCCCCTATGATTTGTTTGATTGTTGCATCTATGTTTGGGTTCTCATGCTTAAATGAGAAAATGACTATACAATTTTGTTGTAATGTCATCCAGGTCATAGTTCCTCTGCGCAATTCCTGGTCTGCATACTAGTTTGTTAGGATACCTTCTATGTGTGAAAAAAATGATGAGGCCATTCCTCTAGTGGTGTCATCCTCCATAGCATTTGACACTTCTCCAAGTGTTCTCCTGGTGCTCCTTGTCCATCATATTTCTCTAGTTGGTTGCTTCCTTGTTCTATGCCAAATATAATGCGCAGTAACCGCTTACATTGGTACTAGTGTTTGATTGTTTCTTTGTGTGCACCCCACCATATTGGAGGTGTTTCCTTGAGTGATATATCTAGGGATAAGAGACTCTAATTTTATAGTACTTCATATTTGTACCGTGTTATGAATTCATCTAATTCATTCACCCCATGGAAGCTGGGAGGTTCCCTTATCTCCATACCTACCCATCTTACTACGCAGTCGATTCTTGCGCATCTTCTTATGGAGACTTTGTGTAACCTCTGCTGCCAATTTTCGAAGCCCGTATCTGAGTCTGACGCACATGAGGTGATGATTTGCCAATTGAGTACCCCATCTGTAATTGGGTTCACATAATCTTCATATCGTGCATTTGTTATGTATAACTTATTAATTTACTCCAGGTACAAGAAAGTAGGCTCTACAAACCTTTCTCCTTCGGATGGGTCCAATGGTGCAATGAATTTGTATTCTCCTAACTCGGAGGTCATCTTCCACGTATTTAGGTTGATTATGACCTGGTTATCAAACACCCAATCCAAACCCATCAATTCCAGATAAGGTGTTGTGCCATCCACTATCTCTATTACTTCGATGTCAGCTTTAGTCCATACTCCATCCAGGTCTACTATTACTCCTTTTAGTCTTCCAATTGGTAGAACTCTGTGTTGATTTCCTAGCTTCAGCTGAACAAGTGAATATCCTAATGTGGGTTCTCCCATACATTTCCATGTCTTCTTGGATAATACATTAACTTTGGATCCTAAATCCAATATAATATCTCCCATGTTGAAATCTTCAATGTTGGCATTCATCCTGAATTCCCTACTTGTTCTCCTCCTTGTATGTAGGCGATTGACTATTTTATGTTCTAGATTTACTTCTTCTTCTATGCTACATATTTCTAGCATATTTTGTAATACTTTAATAGATGATGGATCATTTAGTAGTCTAACACAACATTGCATGGGTTGTGTTTCCTTGGTGTGATCCCATGATGGAGGCATGTTGTACTCTGGTACTTCCTTATTATGCTGCGTAGTTGATGTTGATGCAATTGTTGGCTTCATAAATTCTTGTCTGGCTTGCTTGAATATCTCCTTTTCGTTTTACATGTCAAACTACTTCCTTGGTTTGACATTCCTCTTCACCCATTGATGTTGTGCTGGCTCTTGTCGTACTGTGTCAGTACCTATTTTATCTCCTCCCTGTGTAACTATGTTGATGTTTCTCCCTTCATCCCTCGCTTCTACTAAAATCCAATGAACATTTTGATTATTATGATTTCTCTTCTCTTGGATCTTCCCTAATAGTGTCAGGAATTCTTCCATGTCATGATCTGGTGCGCGAAAATACATACAGGTCATTGGTGGAAGTGAACATTCTTTTGCTCAGTGTCCTAGTTGTTGACAATTGTGACATACCACTGGTCCTCCACCTCTTCCAAATCCTCCTCTTTCTCTACCCCCCCCTATATATCCAGGCCGTTCCCCTCACAGAGAATTATATTGAGGCGCCTGGTTATATTGTGCGGTATTATAGTGTGGCTGCACAATATTATACTATGGCTACGCAGTGTTATATGGTTGTTGCGCAGTGTTATACTACTATTGTACAGTGTTGTACAAGGTTGGTACTTGGTTATACTGAGGTGTAGCTTTCTCGATCATCTTTTATTCCTGCACCCTATATGAATTTGATGTTCTTTCCCTCATCAAGTCCATGGTTCTACAATCTTTGTCATCATTGCCTATTGACTTGCAAAAGTTGCAATACAAGATATTTGGTAATGTCTAGTACTTATGCATCATTGGGAAGTGGTATGGATCATGACCCTATTCCTAAAATATCTCACACCAAAGTATTCATGTTGATAATGGTTCTGGAATTCCTACTACCATGTACTGGGTGAATGTTGGACATTCGTTCTTATGGTGTCCTTCTGTCCTACATGTGGTACACCAAATGACTTCTCTTTTGTCCTCACCCTTGTTCTAGTTTAGTTGGAATGTTAAGTTCTTCAAGTCCTCCTTTAGCTCATCTATGGATGGATTTGTCTTCTGATATTGATTCTCTTCCAGTTGTAGGGCTTTTTGTAAAGCCTCTTCCTGCACCTGTGTTGTTGGGAAATAATACCCTACGAACTAACAAGCTAGGGCTAGACTTGCATGTAGATTTTTGACCTTAAAGAAATGACCTTTTCCTACCACCCAAAACATAAACCCCTCTTTCAAGACACATACATGGAAAGGAACTACTAACCTTTCTACTGATGTTTGGTGTAGATCCTCCGTTGCGCTTCTTGACTGCTTGCTCGTACGGCTCCTTCCAAAGTTAATCTTGCAATCAAGACAAAACACTACGCATGCATGAATGATAATAGAGACCGGCCACCGCTCCTTGATCCTGATCCTGGGCTCCTCCTCTTCTCTTGTCCTCCAACTGCTTTGCGTTAATTCTCCTTAGGCTCGAGGAAAGGCTAAAGGGTTGGGACAAATTGGCTTGGAAAATGGGTAGAGTTTCTTCGCTATAATTTTTCCTCTTCCAAATAGTACCCCTACCCCTTCTTTTATAGGCTAGAAGGAGTTAGGGTTTTGGACGAACTCTCGGCCATGCATGGCTGGGAGTTTCAGTTAACTGACCCATAGCTTTTTGTCCCATCGACAACTTTCCTGTTTTTATGCTTTGTTAGGTAAACACGGGTTGTAGTAGGCCTACCAGCATTACAACACATGCTGTGGTAGGCCTGCTAGTGTTCCAACGCGTGCAGTAGTAGGTTAGGGCGTGTGCTACTTGATTTAAGAGGATTTTCAAGAGTTTGTTCAGCATGGCTTTGGCAAGGAAAGGATATGAGTTGGCCTGATGTCAGGTAAGCATGTGTGGTGCAATTTAGGGTTATAACAGATGCCCCCTAATGTGTGAGGTCAGAAGAGCATCTGATGGCCAAAATACATTACCAATTATTTACCAATCTGTACTGATATGCTGAATGAGTGAGCCCAGGAATCAGGAATCAGGAGGTGCCATCTGCAAAAAATATCAAATGTCTCACCGAGTCGGGCATACCCATGCTCGAGATAAAATAGAACCATGGCTACCAATCAAATACACTATAGATCTATGTCAAATAACTATAAAGAGTAGCCACGAACAATACACAACGGAGCTACATCTCGAAATCAGAAAGATAGACATAGAAAGTATCCATCTCCCAGAAGCTGATTCGGCCTGATGGTTGTACTTCAGATCTCGAGCAACAACTTCAAAGTCTTCTAAAACTCGGGTAGGAGTGTAATATGAGTGTATGACTGCACTACCCAGAGGTCTTCGACAACTCGCCAGTTATGGACTTGATAATCTTGATGATCGGACTGAAGGCTTCAATGATTTCGAACAAAGACTTGATTGGACGTTCAGGATGGCTGGGTATGTGGACAAGAGACATATTGCAGAAGGGCTGAATCAGGCTTAGTGACAAAATTCCCTTGGACAATAGCATGACAATTGATAAGACTCAGGCAGCATATCTGTTAATCATAAGTCTACGAAGCAGGAGGCAACGCAAACTCTCCATATGTTTGGAAGAGTAACCAAACGGTGGAGGACACAATTCAATATAGCGAACAAATCTTCCTAAGGTCGTACTACATCCCAAAGTCGGACAGATGTGCTTTATCCAAGGGCGACTCATGATGCTACCAATAAATAAAATACTTTTCCCATCCTCTTTTTGGGGTATATTTGATTTTATTTTTTTTGTTCTTTTTTATGATTTTGAAAAAGAATAAAGGAATATTACGTTACAATGGAGGAACGAGTTCTGCAAACATACAAGTTTGAGGAACAAGGACAAGACTGATGTTCTAGGGAAATGATACTCGGGAAAAATCCTCCAGTGGCCAAAGGTGTTAAGACACAGACGCAGACTATTACTAGGCTGACGAGTAAGGTATGCAAATGCAGTTGATAGAACACACAATGGTAACGTCCTTCGATGTAAGTTTAACGAGCCCAGAGAAGGGAAGCTCGGTGGTTTTTCATATTTAGAGAGTCTGAAAAAGCGTAAAAGGAAACTCCATTAGGGTACCTTTTTCGTCAATAGTCTAGTCGGTTCGAAAAAGGGATAAACTAGCACCGGTTAGACATCAATTCAAAACCATTTTAACAAGTGTGACAAGGACAAGATCACTCGGCGATTTTTTCACTTTTAAGGAGTCTGAAAAAAGCTTAACTATGGACTCCGTCAGGAATATTCTTCTGGACCGATTTTAACGAGTGTGAAAGAATAAGGTCACTCGACGATCTTTTCAATTTTAGGGAGTCTGAAAAGAGCTTAACTATGGACTCCGAGGGGGTTTATTTTTCGTAAATTTAGTCCCTCAGGCCCGAAAAAGGAATAAAATTATACCTGAGGATACTCTTCTAAAGAATGGAAATTCAATAGAGTATTCCTTTGTTCGTACAGTTGACCATCCATACCGAAAAAGGGGTAAACTACCGACGAACAGACGTGACTTCAAATTTCAGTTTAACGAGCGTGAAAGGTCACAAGATCTCTCGGTAATCTTTTCATGTTTAGAGGGTCTGAAAATGGCTTAAAAGGAGACCTGTTTAAGGAACGTTCTTCTGGACCAATTTAACGAGTGTGAAGAAACAAGGTCACTCGACAATCTTTTCATCTTTAAGGAGTCTGAAAAGGGCGTAAAGAAGACTCCATAATGGTTACTTTTCTCAGTTAATCCGGACGAGATCGAAAAGCATAAATACAGTCTCGCTAGACGTTTCTTTCAGATCTCAAAGCGACCTTGAAAAACAACAAAGTTAGCTCATGATAGACTCTTTGTGGGTCGATGCCCAGTATCTCTTCGTAAAACCAGGCAAAAACGTCGCGGAATTCTTTGAAAAGATCTGTGTAAATTTGAATCTCTTCGAGGGAGGAATCTGCTCCGACGAAGGCATTCTCCATGACGCCAGGTTTTCAGGAGATATTGATGGGTATAGTTTCAGCAATAGTCACCATATTACCCTTAGCATAAATCTCCTGTGTAGCTAAGAGATTCATAGGACATGGCTGATCTCCCATCATGGTAACAGTGAATTCTCCTGCCTCGATTTGGCTTAACTCTAGGAGGAAATATGATCTGTGATGAAGATCTTCCCAAGGTTTGTCCGGACTAGTCATTTCTTTGATTACTACTTCGTCAGAAGGCAAGACTAAGTCTAACGAATCGATGGTATCAAGAGAACCCTGAGCCCAAATAGGCTCTAGAAGTGGATCCAACTCTTGTGAGGGAGTCGGATCAGAGTTAGTTGAAGCTTGGTGGACTAAAGAGTACACTACTTCAGCAGCCGACAAGGGCATGGACATGCCAGAGTGCCCTATCTCATCCATCGTGGCTGATGGGGAAGGAAGAATCCACGGATCCGCAAAGTAAGTTGTGCAGAACGACGAAACGTGAAAAATCTCAGCCTTGTGGTGATTAGATATAAACTTGACATCGTCATGAGGAGGTGGGTAATCGAAGGTACCCATCAAGGATGGGCATAAACCAACTCCTACGTCAATGACAACGGGATGAGAATTATCAATCATGGGAACCATGGATGCCCCCAAAGCTGGGTCAGGTCTGGAGAAAGACAATTGATCGATGGTCACTATCCGACCCTCATGTGGAAACAACAAGACTCAGAAAACTATAGCAACCACAGCTTACATAGCATAAGTCCAACTCCGTCCTAACAAGAGGTTATAGTCGAGGGGAGCATCGACTACCTCTACTTCGACACACACGGTTTTCCCTCCTAACTGCACAGGGAAAGAAGGAATGATGCCATGTGGTCGGAATGAACGACCATCGAAAGCAGTGAGGAGAGTAGGTGAAGGAGACAAAGCAGGCTGGCCAATGGCCTTCCAACATGCTAACAACATAACGCATGTCAAGGCACCCTTGTCGACCACCGTGCAGAAGATATTTCGTGTAAAAGTTTTCGTGGGATGAGCCACTACTATTTGAAACGCTATGTGGTAAGGCAGATGAGGTTTTAAGTTGGCCGTATCTAGCATGATGGTACCTAGGTTACAAGTCTCAGTAGAGCCTAAAGAAGTTAACAAGGCTTTCCGCTGAGCAGGGCAGCTTTGGAGGACCTCCAAATCGGACATCGCACAAGGGGTTTGTAATAAATCTTCCACCATAGAGTAATTCTAGGCGGCCCTTGCATTTGGGTTGTGAGAAGCTTTCTTAAATGCACCCTTTGGAATATGTTTCATTGTCTCACCCAACGTCTTCTCGATCTGTAGAGGAAGAGATGGGATCTCAGCTTCTTTACCTGTCTCAGAGGCGCTTGGTTTACTATAGTCGTGAGCTCTAGTCGTTATTAAAGCATCACCCCTAACCATATATATGTTCGCGGATGAGGAATTGTTTGGAGGAGGGCAAGTTTCCTGGCTGCCCCCTTCGGCACTTATAGAGGCTTGAGTTAAATTTTGCCCATGCTGAAAGGGATTAGTCAACACGGCTTGTTGTTGCTGTGTGACAAACTTCTAGGCCTCCGCAAATCGAGGACATAGATGGGTCGGGTGGTCTTCCGTGCATAAGTTGCATGGATACCTCACCTTCCATTTTTTCGTAGTGCCCTCACCAGCATTATCAGTGGGTTTTTTATCCCCCTTACCCTTCTTACGTTGTTTTTTCTTCCCTTCAGGCGGTTGGGTGGCCTTCGGGTTAGTCGTCTGCAAGGAGTGTACTTCCGACGTTTGGGTAGGAGGAGTAGCCAAAGAAGTAGTCTGGCTGGTCACTGAGTGTTGTATAGATAACTGTTGCAATTGTTTTGTCAATTGCTCAGCGGGATTGGTTTGTGCCGAACCAACGATACCATCGGCATGTGGTCTGGCTCTCTATCTAGTTTTATCCAGTATTGATCGTGGTGCATTCGACAGGATGTTGTATAATAAACCAGACTGAGAATATATGAGCTCAAACTGTTGAGCCCTCATGATGGCATCTTCTTCGGAGAAAACCCCAGAAGTTGTGACGTCTTTGGATAATTGTGGTACTAAAGACTTAAGGAACCACTCAAGAAGGAATGTTGGTGGAACCGATACTTTGATTAGACTCTTTCGATGTCTCCACTCTCGGATGTGATCAGAGATGTGGTCTGCTGTCGTCTGTTCGAAATTGGCAAGCAATTCTGTGCCTGTGTCGTATCTCACAAGTAACTGGAAATGGTTAAGGAAGGCCATAGCCAGTTCACCAAAAGAAGAATATCGTGAGTGATCAAGCTCAATGTACCATTTCGCGGCACTCCCGATAAGAGTGCGTTGAAATAATCGCAATTGAAAGGAGTCATCTTTCAGTGAGTTAGATGAACACCAAAGATGGAAAGTAGTCACGTGATCACTTGGATATTCGTTAGTCTTGGCCTCAAACTTTGGAATGTCCGAAGGCAACTTCGTTGGCATAGGAGGCCAATGTGGATCGTGACAAATAGGATCATTTAACAACCGTGTCAAATCGGGCAAGTGTAACGTTGCCAGGAATGGTAGTTTGGGTTGCTGCTGATAGCCTGGGAAAAAGGGTCCTGGAGTTTGACTGGCACCAGGTTGCCAGGAAAAGTTTGGCTGCTGGCTCGGATTCTGGTAGAAACCATGGCCCTGACCAGCGTAAGGATTTTTCATATGCGGAGACATCATTGGCTGATTCCCCATGAAGGACATAGGATGTTGAGCATTCATCGTGTTTGAAGGACTTTGGGAAGGATTACTCCATGCCAGTCCAGCTGGGATAGGCATAGAAGTCTGTCCTGTGTTCCATTGACTGTGGAAAGAATTACCCCAGAACGAAATTCCAGATAAGGGAACGAATCCTTGTCCTGAGTTCCAAGGTCTTGGTATATGTGCCCCCGACGCAGGAATAGTACCCTGCGCCGGAGTAGACTTTCCAAAGATGGGTGTGCCCCCAGATGGGAAAGCAGTGTATGCGAAAGTGTTGTTACCAAACGTCTCGTTCCAAACAAATGGTGACGAACCTATCGGTAGAGTTTGCGCAGGTGTTCCTTGACTCTCGACTCCAAATGAACTCGTGTGTGCAGGCTGCCCGACGGACTGCTGATGCAGGCCACCAAGCGACAGGGACGAAGGAGAGATATGACCTCCAGTGTAAGGAAAAGCATTAAAAGGGATAGGAATGCCCCCAAGTTGACCTTGCAGAGGAGCGTTAGAGCTCCCTGCCCCCAGACCCAAAGTCTGTAAAGTGGAGTAAGTGAGTGCAGGACTTGTACCTGAACTGGGCATACCGTATGAAAATGGTGGGCCTGTCGCACTAGGTGTGAAGGGAGGTGTGGCCACCGCGATAGATGGGGTCAGTCGACTGTGCGACATAGTTGCGGCCGAGACCATCGTGGCTCGAACCATCGACAAGGTAAAGTTAGCAGAAGCTTCTCCTGTGGTAACAACGGTGGTGGGAATGGAAGAATTCCTAGAGGAAGTAATAGCGTTTGTTGCCATAGCTGTGTGAGGCACTGATAGGCGTTCGTAAAATTGAATTGGCACAATAACTTGCAGCCAAGTATCAGTGGTTGTGGTTTCAACCGAACCAAGATTGGCGGTTGATTCCTCTGGGAGTTTTTCGGGCTCAATGGTTTGTAACCCAGTTGCTTTGAAAGACCCTTGTTGGTCTAGCTTCCACCTCAATGGTGGCGGGGGTGGCTCCAGTATAACAGGCAGCAGGCCCAGAAGCCTTCGTGACTGGTGGAGCTCTGAATCCTCCACTGTGTGAGAATATCCATGACACGCTAAGGTAATCTACACGTGCAAATAGTAACACACACTAAAAGAAAGCCCCTATGTGATAAGACAAGCAAACACTAACTATTTTGAAGAACAGTTACAACAACCAACACTAGAGAAACTTACCGGTGCAAGTGCAACTCAAAAACGGAAGCACCCTCCGGGTATACTCTGCAAAGCGTGTCTCGATGTCTATCCTAGGTACCACGGTATACCCCCGCAGTCACCCGTGTATGTCCCTAGAAAAGATTGGCAACTAGTTTGCCAGCACGCGAACAGTCACCAGGCGGGTATAGTCGATAGTCGGGTAGACCAAAATGAGCAGGGTATCAAGCCCAAAACCTGTCAAGGGTATCGAGAGAAAATGGTCCAGAAGACAACTGAGGACCTCGAACGGATTCGAGACCCACGAAGCCTCGTGGAAAATTCAAATGACGGAATCCCTTAACAAATCCTCGATATGTGTTCTCCACTACGCTCGGTCCGGCTTTGGAGGGGTTATCTCCGCTACCTTTCCTTACGCGACCTCGTGTTTAGCCCCTGTGTTAGAGGGGGGTCCCGAATAACTTCCACGAAACTGGACTTCTACACTCCCTATCACAGACTCCAATGTTTGGTTTTGAGTGGCCTTGGAGAGTTTACTCTCCAACCTATTCCAAGGCCCTAGTCCTGAGCTAGTGTATGAACCCTTCAAACAAAAAGTTTAATAGATTTTAATTAGCATTGATTTTATAGGATTTTTTACGTCACAAGGTATGAAGGTGAAATTGATGGTGTGTAAAGACTCAAAGCAAAATGAATAAGAAATTCTTGGAAACAAAAACTTTTACAAACAATGCAAAAACCAACAACTTTTCACCAAGATTGATTTCTTTTCTTTTCAATTTTTCTAAGATTTCATGCAGCAAACATAAAGGACTTTCGCTCAACTATGAGCTACTTATGCTCTAAATGAACTACAAAAACTTATGAACAAAAGACTTCTTCCTAGCTATTGATGAAACAACACAATCTTCAACCAAAGAAGAAAATGAAAAAGGGATATATATATTTTTTTTATTTGAGTACTGAATGAAGCAACAGAGGGAAAATGCCGACAAGCACAAAAACAAGAAAACAAAACAAAATTCTGGCTTAAAGCGCAGACCGCAAGGAATCAAAGCAAAGATACGCAATGGCAATCAAGAAGGCACAGATTCCTACGCTTGTCTAAAAACCATCAAACATTTATTTTTTTTCTTTTAATCTTTTCTAGAACAAATCAACCAAGAAAAAACAGGCTAAGGGTAAGAGGCCCTAACCTATTGACTGTGCAACCCTAGACTCAAACTCCTGAGAGGAACACTTCTCACCACAAGAAGGGATGACTGCCCCACCCTGATTGAAAAGCAACCTATCAAGCCCATGACTGTCACTTAAACAACACGCGTGCAAACGTGTGCTGAGCTAAAACAGCGCGTGGGTACCCGCGGGCAGTACTTGCACAGGCCGCATGTATGTATGAACTCCAAGACAAAACTAAACACAGGCAACCCAGACCTGGAAAAGGCCTCTGGTATTGACAACCAGGGTCTCTTGAAGGCTTGGATGCTTCTTAACAGAAAAGAAAAACAATTGCAAGAAATAACAAGATGCAATAAATAAAACTGAGACAAGACTGTGAACCAGCAAGACTCATATAGGATCCAGAAAGCCCCCTGAGAATGTAAAATTCTGACAGGGAAGAGGAGGACTGCCTCTCAAGCTCTCTGACTCCTAGACGCTACTGAAACCACTGCAGCAAGCGTTCAAACATGGGCTACAGAATGTTAGGGCGTGGGCACCCGCGTGCAGGCCTTCTGCAGGCTGCAAGTACCTCTGTGTGTCTCAAAAATTGCCGTCAAGCAACAGTCAAGGAACACTGGTATGAAGAACCAGGCTCCTTGCTAGCTCAGGCCTTACTGAAAAACAACAAGCAAATAAATAGAAAATCTAATCTCTTAAACTACCCAAAGACTCAACCAAACACGGAAACCCTAAAGAGTATATCTCCCCAGTGGAGTCGCCAATTCTGTTGTTGGGAAATAATACCCTACGGACTAACAAGCTAGGGCTAGACTTGCATGCAGATTTTTGACCTTAAAGAAATGACCTTTTTCTACCACCCAAAACATAAACCCCTCTTTCAAGACACATACATGGAAAGGAACTACTAACCTTTTTACTGATGTTTGGTGTAGATCCTCCATTGCGCTTCTTGACTGCTTGCTTGTACGGCTCCTTCCAAAGTTAATCCTGCAATCAAGACAAAACACTACGCATGCATGAATGATAATAGAGACCGACCACCGCTCCTTGATCCTGATCCTGGGCTCCTCCTCTTCTCTTGTCCTCCAATTGCTTTGCGTTAATTCTCCTTAGGCTCGAGGAAAGGCTAAAGGGTTGGGACAAATTGGCTTGGCAAATGGGCAGAGTTTCTTCACTATAATTTTTCCTCTTCCAAATAGTACCCCTACCCCTTCTTTTATAGGCTAGAAGGAGTTAGGGTTTTGGATGAACTCTCGGCCATGCATGGCTGGGAGTTTCAGTTAACTAACCCATAGCTTTTTGTCCCGTCGGCAACTTTCCTGTTTTTGTTCTTTGTTAGGTAAACACGGGCTGTAGTAGGCCTGCCAGCGTTCCAACACGTGCTGTGGTAGGCCTGCTAGCGTTCCAATGCGTGCAGTAGTAGGTTAGGGCGCGTGCTACATGATTTAAGAGGATTTTCAAGAGTTTGTTCAACATGGCTTTGGCAAGGAAAGGATATGAGTTGGCCTGATGCCAGGTAAGCATGTGTGGTGCAATTTAGGGTTATAACAACCTACAAGTTATGTTGTCGCAACAGATACTTCTGGTGTGGTAGTACTGAATTGACGAATAGGTGCCTATGATGCATATCTATCATGACGTATTTTAGATTTCCCTTCAATCGTTTGAATCTCTGGTAAATTTACCATATAGATTCTCTTGGTTTATGTCTAACCTCTATCATCTCGTTCATGTATTGATCCTCTAAACTAGGCTTTTGGAACTCATTTATTAGCAACTCCTTGATATCTCCAATCATTCTGGTTGTCCCTAACTGACTGTTTGTAGCTAAAAGAATGTACCAATCCAGTGCGTGATAGCTAACCTTTCAAGTTTAGTGTCCTCATACGTGATCATTTTTTCTTCCCAAATCTTCTCACAGATAAAAAGGTGCTTCTTTGGGTCCTCCGATGCCTTTCCTTTGAATTCTGGTAACCTGATGGTTGGATCATGTCCTGCCATTCTGAATTTTGAAATACTACCTATGTGCGGTGTAGATACTTGACTATTGCTTCCTGAACTAGCTCTCCCAGTTGTTGTTCCTTGTGTAGATGTACTTCCTATTGTCTTCCTTCTCCCAAAATTTGGTTGTCTAATTGGTGGTGTTCTTCTTGGTGTATTAGTCGCACACGGATTTATGGGTTCCACATTGACACTGTTATGGATAGGAGTGTTTCTTTGTATTTCTAGTCTTGGACCTCTCATCTTCCTCTCATATGTTGTGCGCAAGATTTCCTCAATCTGTCCATAGCCCAGAGATCCTCTACCTCCTCTTCATCACTTGCCAAGCCTTTCCTCGTGGCTACAAATCTCTTCTTGGTGTTTACCTTATACTGGTAGGGTACTCCACTGTGCGTCTTTCCATATATTTCCATGATATGCATGATTTGGTCTTCATACATAATAATTAGGTCTAAGGTATCCTCCTTATTTCCTTTATCCCCTTCTCCTTTCATCTCCCCTTTTCCTGTCAGTGCTTCCCCCTTTCTTCCATGCACGTAGGGAAGTTTAGTTGTCTGACTCCATCGTCATTACACCTTTGCTATATAGTAATATCTTAATGGAAGTATATAACGATATTATGTACCTAACTCGAGGTCCCTTCAAGAACTCTTGTTTAGCCTCATTGTACAACTTTTCTATATCTATTGCAAACTCTATGAAAAATCCGACAACAATGTTGTCTAAACCGAAATCTACAGCGCACATAAACTTATTATCAACTCGTTGTAGTTGCGCGATATCTTCAGGATTCCACTCTAGATGTCTAATCCAATTCGTAGGAAGGTTGTATTTCAATATTTTTATCCACTCCTGCAATTTGTGTGGGAAATCATAAAAAAATACTTCATGGAAGTCGGTGAATATGTACTTATCCAGATATTTGTGCAATGTCAACTTCAGGTTTCTATTATCTTTCTGTGAAAACTCTATCTCCTTTGTGTTCAACCAGCTCTATATCTCCACGTTCATGGGATTCCATGGTCTCAACATCCCTTTTTAGATTCTCATTCTCCTCAAGATCTTGTGATCCAGTTTGACCTTCTTCTTATGCGTCCTCCACAAATATCATATACTCAATCCCATTTTCTTCCACACAGTCGGAAAACCATTTGTTGGTTTTTCATTATCTACTCTTCTATTGGTCTTAAGGATTCCTTATGGGGTATTCTGATTTTAATTGACCATCATAGATTGAACCTGGTTCATATTTAGTAAGATTCCCAACAAAATCCCTTAAACACTATTGACCCCTCTGTTAAACCAGAAGGCAGCGCAATACACAGAGTGTACTTCATAGTCTCATCTGAGATAGTTCTATGGGTGGTTGTGATACTCAGGTGTTCGCAACCTAAGATGGATCAATATTTGTGGTTGTGCATTGTAAACGTTATTCATTCAATCCCATATCTAGTTATAGCATTCATTCTATGCATGCATGTGGAATACCAAATATACTTAGTTACTTCATTCATCTAACATTCATCTACTAATCAGACATAAACATGCATTCATTCATTCACATAACATAGTGTTATCATGGTTCAACACCCCTGGGATACTTCCACAAATATCTGGCTCTCAAGATTTTATTATAGTTTATAAATATTCCACGCCGCGCGTGGTTACAATCTTAGTTCTCCCTCTTTCCCACAAGCTCCTAGATCCATGTGAGGCTAACTAGATTGCACTAGGCTCCTCAGCCTGTGATCTAACCCTCATGATTAAGTCACTCACTACTGGCTTAGCTCACTAACTGAATTATTTATATAGATCTTACAATTCTCTCTCTTCCTTTCCCTCTGTGTGAGTCCTCTCTCTCCCCTCTCTCACATACATACTGTGTTATTTTTCATTGCCTAAGTGTTACACATCAAAATTAATCATTTCAATGATGACCTATTGTCGTCATTACAAGTGTTGAAAGTGTCGCATTTTGGCCGCAAGTGTCACAAGTGTCATAGACATCATACATTCATCTTTCCCATGTTGTGTCTCGAACGACATCACAAGGAACACTTGAAGACACTCTCAAAGATTGGTTAAAGAAGAAGACATAATTTGATGAAGAGTACAAATCTTTTTCCATGAAAAAAACCACTTAAAACTGAATTTTGAAGGCCAACACTCCCCTACCCACTGTCAGGGAGTGCCAACGCTCATTGAACTTCTTTGGGGGAGCGTTCTAGCACTTTCTGCACCCTTCTGGGGGAGCACTGGCATTTTTTAAGGAATTTTTTGGTAGTGCTCCCCTACCTACTGTCAGGGAGTGCCAACACTCCTTGCCCTCCTTTGGTGGAGCGTTGCAACACTTTGTGCCCCATTCTGGAGGAGCATTGGGCTATTTGAGGAAATCTTGGGTTGTTGAGGAAAATCAAGGAAAAATCCCCCTCATCTCTGGAGTTGGTTGGATTTGAATCTGAAGTCAAGGATGGATCTTAGAGAATATCCACAACTGATGCAGAAGGATCCTCAACCTATCCCAAGAATATCTAAGTTGGTTAGGTCTCTCCAAGCTTATATAAGGAGGCCTTCTCATGGTGAAAGGTATATAGGGAGTTTGAGAGATACCTAACTTGTGATCTCATGAGAAGTGGTATTAGACGACATTGAAGCATCAAACTTATGATCTCATAAGGGACATAATCAATAAAGAATATTCATTTTGATTGTGGATTATTTGAGCAAGGGGTTGGACAAGGAGAGCTGGAAGAGGCTGATTCAACTTCATCAAAGGTCTGTAAGTATTGCTATATAGTTCTCATTAATACATGTGCTTGGCTTGTTTCTTTCAAGGTTTCGTATGCCTACATGAACTTGTCTTTGATAGATAGATATATTTTTGGATTAATCATTGTAGAATAGGAATTTGTTTTGTCTTTGTTGTTATTGGATTGCAGGACTTGTTGAAGAGCTTGGGGATCAAGACTCAAATTGGATTGGGCAAGGACAAACATCGACAAAAAGGTACATTATTCTTCCTTTTCTCTATTTGATTGACTTAGTTAAGTTTAAAAGGATGTCAGTGACCAAATTTAGCACCTTTCTATCTTGATCTTAGATATTTAGTGTTCAAGAGGAGATCCACTTGTCCGCAGGGGGATTTTCCTGTAACACTAAGTACTACTTATTTATATCCTCGACTCACCAACCATTATAATGCATTACCAAAAACTGTAACCCTAGCATCTTTAGGTCTTCCTTTCATGTTCACTTTGCCTTCTTCTCTTACACGTGTTGTTTTTCCTTCCAACTGTCTTCTGCATGTTTTTCCTCCAAATATAGCCCTTCTTCCTAGCTAGGCCTACATCCAACAGTTGTAAACCTTGAAAAATAATTTGGTAAAGGGTTGAAATATACATGAATTTTTGGAAAATGTGTAGAGACACTAACTAAAATATAAAAATGAGTACTAACTACCTATGTCCATGAGTTTGATGAGGCAAGAGCTTGTACAACCACATCACACATATGCTAGTTGTTAATTTCGTTTCCATTGTGAAGACCTACATAAATCATCGGAGAATACAAAGTTATACGACTGAATAATAATTAAATAAATAAACATATATATCAACATGTATGAGACTCTATAAATACTAAAATGGAATACCTGATTGAGAAAAATACTTATTTTTCTTTTAAACTGTAATTTCTGCATAAATGCATGCCAGGTTTCACTTATATGCATGCTCAGGTATTTACACACCTACAATTTTAGTGATTCAAGTTTCTAAGGGTGTATTAGATAATTTTACACCTCTCTACATATCTAGATTTTCATTTTCAAACATTAAAGTGGATGTTGTGAAAAAGAGGCAAAGTCTACCTTGTAAATGGAGAGACCAAAAAAGTAAAAAGTGAACTAATGGAATTTCATGTTGATGCTTGTATATATCTCAAAATTTAGTTCTCTAAGTTCTCTACTATGGAAACTCTACCCAAAGGCCTAGGGGAAGAGTTGTAGATTGGGTAAAGTTTTCATGTGGCCAGAGTTGTAGCATGGTAACTCTACCCACATGTGTATGGGAAGAGTTGCCACATCTCTACCCACAGGCCTGTGGGTAGAGTTGTAGATGCTACAACTCTTACCAAAAGCCTGTGGGTAGAGATGTGGTAAGTCTTCCCATATACCTATGGGTAGATATGCCATGCTACAACTCTTCCCACATGACAACTCTACCCATAGGCCTATGGGCATATATGTGAAAACTCTTCCCATAGGCTAGTGGGAATAGTTGTAGATGCTGCAACTCTTCCCACATTCTTGTGGGTAGAGATGTGGCAACTATGGATACTCTGGATGAATTCCCACATCTAAATCTATTTTGGGTGGAAGCAGTTTAGGGTTGTTTCACATAAATCACAAAGTTCCTCAAGTTGGTTTATGTACCAAATATGTATGACCACAAACAATGAATATGATTGGTTATCTACTATGCAAAATACAAGTTCACCATGGGAAACCTATATAATATTTCCATAGATATTATTTTAAGTTAATGCATTCGAGAGTGCAATACCCTGGTTTTGAGTCCCCAAATTTATAATTTATTTTTGACATATGATATTTAGTTGGTGAGAAAGTATGTTAGGTCGGAGTGCGTATAAAGTTTAAAGGCCAAAGTGCTTAGAAATGTAATGTTTTGAATATTATTAATAAAATACATCAATGGCTACAAGCCAGACAATGATAGAGATAGGGGCTATGATTTCACGAGAGAGGGGGACAAATGAGATAATCCTCTTATTATTATTGTCATTCACCCATCTTGGTATTAGTGAGAAAAAGTGGTTAAATACGATTTTTTGGGAATGCCATGTGGTTCTTTATTGCATGTAAGTTTATAAACCTCATTTTTTTCGATTGTTTTGGGGTTAATCATTCATTTTCATTATTCACCATTCATTATTGATTGTTCCTCAACCATTCTTGCTTTTGGGGGTAAAATATCCATTGTTGGTTGGTTGTTGGTAATTATTGATTATTCTAGTAGGGAATGGGTGCCTGTGTGCATGAGAATAATGGCAGTTGAGAGAGAATTGTTCACAACTGAGAATCCTTGGAGTTTCTAGCATTCATATTACTTACCAATAGCACTGGAGACATGGAAAAGAAGTGGAACAACCTAAGGGACTGCCTTGCATAGAAAGGAGTTCATTTCTTTGGGTTGTGTAGGATGAAGAGGAATAAAGATGGTAAATTAGGGTTGATGTGTGGTTGGGAAAACTATGAGATCTTGTTAGTTGGTTATGTGTTAGAGTCGATCTAGGAACCATCCTTGTGTATTCATAGCCCTAGATTGGGGGTGACCTGTTGTTGATATTTGGAACAACAATTCCTATGGTTGGGTGGAACTTATGACATTTGTAGCCAGTTGGTGAATGACTATTTGAAAAGATAAGTTCTCTCTATGTTTCTTGTGCAATTCATATTCCATTTTGTATTTATTATCTCTGAGAT
>ML783470.1:301677-316602 GCA_009831015.1 Picea engelmannii | reverse complement strand
CCTTCAAGAATATGATATCTCACATATCAATGACTTGATGAAAAATATACTCCGAACTTAGATGAGTTATGTGAGGCTTTGCATATATGAACTATTTAGATATTGTGAGCATTATCTATGCTAAAGGTCGGGTGTATATTGATTGCTTGAATTGTCATGGAGTAAGGTTGTGAAATGGTTTGTAAGGATGGTTTGGCATTATGATGACAAGTATTTTGTACAATTCATAACCAATGATAACAATATCATTTTTTTAGAAGTGAATAATACTCACCCTTACAAAGCATTGCATAAATTCTATAAAGAACAACATATATTCTCTTTATAATAGTAGCAAGACAACCCATCCCATGTAACATGCACTCTAGAGTATACATATATTTTGTTGGGAATCATTTACAATATATGAACATTTTTCCTGCACTAACATGTCAACTCAGTAGAAGAAATGGGAAGGTTGTTTGAGCATAATGTTAGAGGGGTCTTTATGTTTTAAGCTTTGTCCTATGAAACCGTAACAAATCTCTAGCTATGATCGTAATTAGGATGTTGGATGGAAATGGGAGGGGTCCTTCGCCCCCTCTTGATGAAGAAACTATGGCCTTCCACGCGATGGTAGTGGCCTCCGTCAAAGCTTCCAGAGTGCAGCAAATCAAATATGTTAAAAAAAATTGAATGAGATCCCAAAGGTTGTCCTCTTTCCCTCCACTTCTAGAAAGAAAGCTCTAGCTCTAGTTGATCAGGGCTTAGTTGGTCAATTTACAGGCATCTAGCCATCACCGAAGATAGTGGCAATTTGGGTGGAAAAAAATTGGAAACCCTTGATCAAAGGCTTGTTGAATCAATTTTTTTGTGGTAGAAGCTTCTTCACTTTTCTCTTCAAGATCAAGGAAGATAAAGATTTAATTTTCCGCAATGGCCCATATTTCCTTGGGGAAAGAGACGTGTACTTGAACAAATGGACCCTTTACTTCAGTCTAGAAAATGTTGTTCCCACTGTAGTTTTGGTGTGGGTTGAGTTGCCTCATATCCCTCTACATTGTTGGAGCGATGACGCCCTTCGATGCATTGGTAACTTCATTGGAAGGTATATTGACAAGGTCAAACCAAATTAGAACCTCTTCTCTTGTGTAAATCTGCATTGAGGTCGAATTAGAGGAAGGAATTCCTAAGGTAGTGATAATTTCCTTGGATAAATGGAAACGCATACAACAATTGGATTATGAGCAGTTGTCATTCAAGTGAAAACTATTCCATGAATAAGAGCACTTTGCAAGGAATTGCAAGAAGGATGAAACGAATCCTCCAAGCAATGGGCATGAAGAACAATGACAAGCGGTCTCACGAAAAAAAATGGGTATTGGTGGGAACATGGCTCAATATTCATCAGTTGGTCCTTACATCAGGGGCTCAGCCCCTAGACTACTGAAATGATATCACCCACAAAACATGATGCAAACCCTCGACAAAAGGAGACCATAAACCTTTCGAATTAGTTTGATTCATTGTCTCAACTGGAAGAAATCGCAAAGGAAGAAATTCAAATCTCTACTGGTGTTGGGGAAGCCACCAATGAGTGACCTTTAGTCCAAAACACCTCTTGACCAAATCCGAAATCGAGCATCATTTCTCTACAGCAAAAGGAAAATACAATGGTTCTCTCCAAGATTCTAATGGCATTGAGTAGCGACCCGCTCAAACCAAGGCCAGAGGATCGAGATTCCTTAAAAGACATGGAAATAACATTCTATTATGCTAAATAGAACTCAAATACAAAAAGTTTAGGAGAATATGGGAAATATTATAGGGCCTCTGAAGAATATATATCACGAAAGTGAGGGAGGCGAGCTTCAAGAGTCGTCTAGGAAGAACAAGCACAAAAGGACATTATTCTGGGGTCACAGAAAACTATGCCAGATATGATAAGAGGAGGAACTAGAAATGTGAAATCCCAGAGTGGGAATTTTGTGAAGAAATGGAGTTTCCAATAAAACCCCTTGAAGTAATGATTGTGGTCTCCTGGAACTGTAGGGGGCTAGGAAATGCCCTAAAGACCGTGGCTATCAAAGACTTAGTAAAATCAGAAAAGCCTAGTATCATCCTTAAGGAGACCAAGATGAAAGAAGATGACATATCAACAATAGGGAAAGGCTTATGGAAATCTAGCAATCTCATAGTCAAATATGCCAGAGGCACCTCTGGAGGATTATGTACTCTATGGAACGAACAAGAGGTAAGACTCGAACACCATATCAAATTTTGGCATTGGCTACTAACCAAGTTTTATCATAAGAAGAGCAGTTCTATAATCAAAATAATTAATGTTTATATGCCGACAAATCCAAGTGAAAATTCAAAGTGTTAGAGGTTGTTGGCCATTTTGAAGAGTACAAGAATAGTCAAGAATTGCATAATAGTCGGTGATGTAAACATAATCAAATTATCACTGACAAAGAGAGGGGGTATGTTTAGTAGAGACCCCTTTCGATCCAACCTAGAGGAGACAATTTCAGATTGGGATCTTTTAGATATCCCACCCCAGTGTGGATCCTCCACCTAGACCAATACGAGGGCGGGTTTGGGGCATATTCCAACCTGTTTAGACTGATTTGTTGTTCATATCAGCCACCTTCATTGAAACTCCTTTTTTAAAACCTTTAATCTACAATCTCTCATTTCTAACCATAAACGTATCTCCCTCCACATCTAAGCCCTCCAAAACTTTGGACCTCTCCCTTTTCGATTCAACCCATTATGGCTTCAACATCAAAAATTTGTGGAGTTGATTGAAGCTACTTAGAATACACGGATTTCGAGGACCCCGGTATTAATATGGGAGAAAAAACTAGCCATGGTAAAACATGCATTAAAGCAATGGGACAATTACTCCTTTATATCCCCAACAACTAAAAAACTCAGATCAAGAATAAATTGGAGGAGCTTCAAAAGAATATACAGAGAAGCAAGGTCACAATACAAATTCAAAAAGAGGAGCTTAATTTACAATGTACTTATCAAAATTTCTTGGTAAGGGAATAAGAGTATTGGCAACTCAAATCTTGTAGCCTATGGCTTCAAGCTAGGGATAAAAAAAAAAAAAAAAAATTCACAATCAGGCGAAATCCAGGCAACTCCAGAATAATGTGTCAAAAATCATGTTGGAGGATGGAACCATAGTGACTGACTATGCAGAAATTAAAAATATAGCAAGACTTTACTTTGAAGACCTGTACATGCAAAGAGAAGAAGCTTCTCTATCCAACATTGCTGCCATGCTTGAGAATATTCCATTCAAAATATCCAATGAAGAAAATTTTCACCTCAATAGACCCATCTCTGAAGTTGAAATCTACTCATCCATATGGAGCCTTGATCCTGACAAATCCCTCGAGCCGAATGGTTTCACCATCTCCTTCTATCACTTCTTTTCTAACATGATTAACACCTATCTCCAACGAATGCTTCGCTTCTCTCATCAATTATTGAGGCTATGGGGAAACACCAACACCTCCATCCTTGCATTAATCCCTAAAGAATCCATCCCAACTACCTTCTCCTGTTTCAGGCCCATATCCTTGTGTAACTCCTCCTATAAAATCTTGACCAAGATCGTAGCCTCCCGGTTAAAGAAAATCCTCCCCAAGATCATCTCCCCCAATCAAGGTGGCTTCATGGAAGAAAGGCAAATAGTTGACAACATTGTGCTTGTCCAGTAAGCCATTCATTATAGTTTCCAATATAAAGTTTAAGGTATGGTTATTAAATTAGACATGGCTATTAATGATTTTGATCATGTTTGCCATAGTTTCCTTTTTCAGGTCATGGAGAGGTTTGTATTTATCTCATCCTTCATTTGGTGGGTGTCTTCTTGCATTGGTAATCTGTGGATATCGCCTCTAGTGAATGGTAGACCCTCATGTTTCTTTCAAACTAGTAGAGGATTATGACAAGGATGCCCACTTTCTTCCCTTTTATTCATTATAGTGTCTGAATATTTAAGCGAGCATCTTGAGGAAGAAAGAGAACTTGGAATTCTTTCTGGAATGCAAATAATAAGAGGAGTGAAAAACATGCATCATTCCCAGTTTATTGATGATACTATAATGCTAGGGGGAGCATCACTCATCATAACATCCATATTTAAAATCACTTTGGACTCCTTCCTTGATGCCTCTAGAGGAGCAGTGAACAATAGAAGGAACATTTCTCCTCGAGTTATGCAAGCAATATCTCAAGTTTTCCAATTCTCACTGGCGGAAAATTGGGTTTCCTTTCGATATCTTGGCATTCCTATCTCTCTCAAATCCTCATACATGCATATTTAGAAACACATTTTGGAAAAAAACAACAAGAAGCTTATCCAGTGGGGCTCCCAATGGTTGAATCCAGCAGGAAGAGTGATCTTCATAAAATCTATTCTTTCAACATTCCCTCTTTACCAATGTTCAACAATTTTGGCCCCTAAACATATAGAAAGACAAATTTCTATGAAAATCAAGACCTTCCTTTGGCAGGGAGAGAAGTTGAATCACAAAAAATTCCATCTCATTAATTGGAACCAAGTCACAAATAATTCTCAAGAAAAAACTTTCCCACACCTTCTACTTTTATTTATACTAATTCTATCTTCTAAATAACATTCTAGAGGAAGATGTTTATAGAAGCGAAATCTTCTATTAAGTCTTCTTACATTATACTTGTTCACATTATCATATAGGCATGATTTACTAATGTCATTCTTTATTACATAGAAAACATATTATTCTATCTACGTGAGGGGTTAGGGAGGTTAGGTCCCTAATAGTCTCATGGTGTTAACAACTATGTATACTTGATGTAGTTTTGGTTTTAATATGCTCTTGCAATCTATGTAAACCGCGAGAACTATAACATAGCTACATTGTAATCCTAGCTCTATTCACTAGTTTAAATGATTGCTTGAGTGTTGGAATTGGTCAAGTGTATTGTTGGTTCATTGTTTAACCACATTCTACAACCAATCTTGTAATTTCTTCATGTTGGGTGTTTATTATTTTTTGGTGGGTTTGTATGAGTATACAACATTTCAATTAGTTATAGTACCATACAATACAACATTATTTTATTCAACCATTTTTCACTTATTTGATCACTACAGTATAGATACAACACTACCCCATATCTTCTCATACAGCTTGAGAATGTTGGAGATACTTCACACACACCTAGGATTTCTTTTTTCCTAAGGTTTTCCCTATTTTTATTCAATCTCCTATATTTTAGGGAGAATATTCCTTTAGGAGAATATTCTCTTCAGTTCACACTTCAGTTTGATCAGTTGAGTGGAGTCTAGATGCCACATTGGGATTATCTCCATGCAACATTGGGATCATCACCAACTAATGCACATTATCCCTGGGATCATCACCTGACTAGCACATTAATCATGATTCCCTGATCTCCTCCTCACTTCACTCTGTTTCAGTCAGTTAACTGAAGACTGAGAGACTAGTTAACTCAGACTAGGTGGCAGTTCACTCTTGTAACTGCCTGAGAGGATAGACTAGGTGAAAGTTTACTCCCGTAATTGTTGGTGTGTGTCCAGATCACTCTACACCACCACTATGGCGCATTGGATTCTCCCCCGGTGTGCATTAGTTGAGTTATACAGAGTGTATCATGTGTAAGTTATAATTCATTCATTTGGTTAATGATAATTCTTCCATTCTTTCTCTCTTGCTTCTCTTTTCTCATATTTTCTCTACAACTGTGTATGTCAATTCCTATCTAGATCTATTATGTGCAGGTTTAACACATTTACATGGTATCAGAGCCGATGAACTGTTAGGGAAAAGACACACCAAATTATTTTTGCAGGTATCGAAGATTGAAGACAACGGAAAAATGGAATTTCCAAAAGAATTCATTCTTACACCGTATAATTTATTTGCATGGAAGGAGAAGATGATAATGCATCTTCGAGGCAGTGGATTATACAAGTTAACCACGAACATAGAGACATAACCAACATCAGCCATAGAAATATCCAAGTATTTAAATCGAATGGATGAAGCATTTGGAACAATTTGCAGTCTCATTTCTCCTGAACTCCTCTTTCACATATCCTCTTGTAAAACCCCCAATGAAGCTTGGACCACCATGGAAGGGATTTTTGGAAAATAGGACGAGATGAGGGGACACATGCTCGAGGTGGAATTGCTCACATTGGATCCAAAACCCTTCGACAATATCCAAGATTTCTATACCAAATATAAGGATTTGTTGTCTCAACTCAAGGCTTGTGGGGTTGATAAATCTAAGGAGGAGAAACAAATGGTTCTCACCATTCTCTCCAAAATTGATCCAGAATACTTGGTGTTTGTATCCACATTTCATTTAGTTAGGTTTGTCTCTCGATCCACCTGGACGGTGCCCTCTCTTGAGGCTTTTATCGAGTCTCTGACACAAGAGCAGAACAAGCTCATCAATATGGGAAAAATCAAAGGCCCAAAGGTGCATGCACTTACTGTGAAAGATGGTAGCCATCATGAATATCAGAAATCTAAAGACAAAGACAAAAGGAAAGCACATGCAAATCCAAAGAAGGAAGGGTACTCAAAACCCTTCAATGATTCCTCCAGATCAAAAGGTGGAAAGGGAAGAAAAGGGGATAAATGCACTTACTTCCATAAAGGATTCCATCCATAATCCACATGTATGCAGAATCAGATAGATAAAATGGCCCAAATAATTCAGCAAAACAACCTTGGAGATCGCATCCCTGAGGGTGCCAAGAAGAAGAAGCCAGAAGATCAAAATCCCAAGAAAGGCAATTATAGTCATGCTTTGATTGCCATCAACTCCTCTTTCGATGCTTGGATCGTAGATTCAAGTGCATCACGCCACAATCAGCCACAAAAGAAGTATATTCTTCATTGGATGGATGTAAAGGTCCTCCTATTCTGATGGGGAATAACTCTCCAATCGAGGTCACCGACAAAGAAAGAATCGAACTCACAAATAGAAGCTTCGAAAATGTGCTACATGTTCCCAAACTTTCCGCCAATCTTCTCTCTGTGTATTAGATGAAAAAATATGGCACCGGAAAGAGAGTCATATTCGCACCTGATGCAGTGGATATCTATGACACACAAACCAATTCTAGGGTTTCTACCAGTGAGGTAAATCATCAATCTAGACTCTACACATTTTCTGAATTTATTGAACCAAATTCTGCATTACTGCTAACCCATGCTAATGAAAGCAGTAGGATATGGCACGAAAGGTTCAAGAATTTAAATTTCAGATATATGCAACATCTTAGCAAGCAGGGAATGATTGATGTTCTACCGACATCCACTTCTCCAAATGAATCTCTGAGGCACGTGTTCTTGGAAAACACCCTCAAGAGAAATTTGATAAAGGAAAGACTCAGAAGGATTCCTCTCCTTTAGATATGATCCATAGTGACCTCATGGGCCCTTCTCCGCATCCATCAATCAGTAAAGCAAGGTACGTGCTCATTGTTTTTGATGATTTCTCACGCTTCACATGGATTTTCTTTCACAGGCAAAAATCAAAGGTCTTTCAACACCTCAAAGATTTGAAAGCCCTTGTTGAGACACAATTAGGAAATAAAATCAAAGTCCTCTGAATAGATAATGGGGGAGGGTATGTCAACCATGAGATACAAAATCTTTTTCATGAGGCAAGGATTCAGTTGCAGCACACGGTTCCCTAAAACGAAGTTGTTGAGCGGAAAAATAGATCTCTAAAAGAGATGGCATCTTGCATGCTACATCCAAAGTCACTTCCACAGAGATTATGGGATGAAGCACTTAATTGTGAAACCTACATCTAAAACATATCTCTCCGTAAATCTGTCAAGGATAAGATCCCTTATGAGGCTTGCAGCGGCCTCAAACCGGAAGTGACCCACTTTTGTATTTTTAGTTCACGTGCATGGGCCGGGATTCCCTCTGAGAAGAGGAATGCACTTGATCCACATAGCACATAGTGTATCTTTGTTGGATACCCTGATGGTGTGAAGGGATACATACTTGTTGATCTTTTCTTATACCAGTTCATCATTGAGCGTAGTGTCCAATTCGAGGAAAGTGTCTTGCATGTACCTCAAGAGCCGCATGCATACACTTTTGTTCTTCCACCTGTTAGAGATAATCAACATGCACATGCTGACTCTTGTTCAGATGAGAGTTTTGATTCAGAGGATTCATGTGATCCAGATACAGAGTTAGTACATCCAGATGCAGATTTAGTGCATCCAAATGCAGATGCAGAGCCAGAGCAGAGGCCCAAGTGGGCCAAGACTACTCTTCAAGATGCAGGGGATCTTGTTGGGTATCCAACTGATACTAGGAGAACTCTATCTGATTTCAAGGAGCCTCCTCTTGCACTCACTGCCACTAAATTGATGCCACCTAGGCATGTTTTCTTGGTTCAGTCTTCAGATCCATAATCTTATGGAGAGGCTGCTAGAAATCCCTTTTGGGAATCCACCATGCAGGAGGAGTACAACTCCTTCCTCAAGAAGAAGACTTGGGATCTGGTTCCCCTTGCTTCAGGGAGGAAACGTGTTAGGTGTAGATGGCTCTATAGGACCAAGAGTGTAACGAATGGAAAGGTTAGCAGATAGAAAACCAGGCTAGTTGCCAAATGCTTTCAGTAGGTGCATGGCATTTACTATAATGAGACCTTCGCTCTAGTAGCAAAGATGGATTCCATACGTTTGGCACTTGCCATTACGGAAACTAAGGGATGGGAAGTCCATTAGATGGACATGAAGAATGCATTTCTTCACGATGATCTCTCTGAGGAGATCTATATGGAGCAACCCCAGGGATTTAGGCAGCATTCATCTTTGGTCTGTTGACTGAAGAAGTCTCTTTATGGAATCAAGCAAGCTTCGAGGGCATGGTATGCCAAGATGGAATCCTACCTTTTGTCACAGAACTTTGTACATTGTAAGTCAGACTCAAATGTTTACATGCTCAGGATGGTTGATTCACTTCTACTCCTAGTTATGTATGTTGATGACTTGTTGATCATCGGTTGCTCGAATTCAATGATTTTTGCAGTCAAGAGGATTTTGCATGATAGGTTCTTGATGACGGACATGGGTCCGCTACATTTCTTCCTTGGACTCGAGATAGGTCAAGATGCATCAGGAATCAAACTGTCTCAGGCCAAGTATGCATGAGATCTCCTTGAGAGATTTCACATGATAGACTACAAGTCTGCCCCGACTCCTTTCCTGTCAGGAGTCGGACTTGAGGATGGCAGGGACACTCCACTAGTTGACAACACATTGTACAGACAACTAGTGGGGAGCTTGTTGTATCTCACACACTCCAGAACAAGCCTCTCCTATGCAGTTGGAGCAGTATATAGGTTCATGCAGGAGCCACATGAGCTACATTGGAAGGTTGCAAAGCATATCATTCGATACGTACAGGGCACCATCACCTTTGGGATTCACTATGCAGTAGACTCTACATTGGACCTCATTGGGTTCATTTATTCTGACTAGGCTGGCGATAGCATTGATCGTAAGTCCACATCTAGTTACTCACTTAGTCTTGGTTCCAGGCCTATTTGTTGGTCAAGCAAGAAGCTAGATGCTATTGCTCTATCTTCATCCAAGGCAGAGTATGGAGGGGTAGTTAACATAACCATTCAAGCTATGTGGATACAACATTTTCTCACTGAGTTGGGAATTCAGTTTAATCGATCGATCGTCATATGGTGTGACAACTAGAGCCCTCTAAAGTTCTGCAGAGATCCAGTTCAGAGGTAGCATATGAAGCATATCTAGACCCACGTGCACTATGTCTGAGACCTATTACACGGGGGGATCATCGACCTGCAGTTCTATCCTTCAACATAACAGACTATAGACATCTTCACTAAGACCTTCACTGAGAAGAAATTCCATTCTCTACACAATAATCTTGGAGTGAAGGACACAGTTGCCTAGCAATTAGCAGTTCTTCTTTTTACATACATTGTACTTTGAAGGGGGGGTTCCCATGAGGTTGTTCCTCTTTCCTCATTTATTTCATTGTATCTTTTGTATTTGGGTACCTAACATGGCCTCGTTGTCGGGATCCATTCTTTATTTTCACCATAGTGATGTTCAAGGGGGGTGTTGGAGATACTTCACACACACCTAGGATTTCTTTTTCCTAAGGTTTTTCCTATGTTTATTAGTCATTATTCAGTATCCTATATTTTAGGGAGAATATTCCTCTAGGATAATATTCTCTTCAATTCACACTTCAGTTTGATGAGTTGAGTGAAATCTAGATTCCACATTGGGATTATCACCATGAAACATTGGGATCGTCACCATCTAATGTGCATTGTCCTTGAGATTATCACCAAACTAGTGCATTACTCATGATTCCCTTATCTCCTCCTCACTTCACTCTTTCTTAGTTAGTTAACTGAAGACTGAGAAACTAGTTAACTCAGACTAAGTGGCAGTTAACTCTCGTAATTGTCTGAGAGACTAGACTAGGTGGCAGTTTACTCCTATAACTATTGGTGTTTGTCCAGATCACACTAGACCACCACTATGGCGCATTGGATTCTCCCCCAATGCACATTAGTTGAGTTATACAGAGTATATCATGTGTAAATTATCAATCATTCATTTGGTTAATGAGAATTCTTCCATTATTTCTCTCGTGCTTCTCTTTTCTCATATTTTCTCTGCAACTGTGTATGTCAATTCCTAGCTAGATCTATGCTATGTAGGTTCAACACATTTATAGAGAATAGGCTTGGAGAAAATATGTTGAAAAGAGGCATGTCTACTGAAGCAAGCAATTGAGTAGTGAACCAAATATGAAATAAAGACATTATTTTTTTATGCATATTGGTGACTAGTAGCATACAAAATTATTTATTTTCACATATATCCATGTTGATGAAATGGACAGGCCATAGGCCTGCCATTTATGAATCATAAGGTATCAAAGAAGGATTGTCAGAGACCTTGAAGCAACTTCCATGGGTAAATCCTTGAAGAGGGAGAAGCTAAAAGATTTGAGAGACTTCAACAAGTAGATACAAGAGGAGGAGAGTCGGTATTGGAGATAAAAAGTAGATGAGATGGAAAAAAGACTTGTCAAACACCAAGACTCCTTCACCACCATGAAGGAAAAATAAAAATGGGTGTAGATTCTGTCTCTTGCAATTGGAGGAGAAATTCACTCAAGTGGATAATTGGAAAGAGGATAGGTTCATCGAAGTGACTACTCAACTATAATAGGATTTTAGAGCAAAGGAAGAGGCCTCAAAGAAGCTACAAAAAGTTGTCCAAGAGACCAAACAAGACCCTTTTGTTTCCACTATGGAATCCAACACCATGACAAAGTCAAGCATGGTAAATTCACCTTCCAAGATCCTTCCTCAAGAGACCTTTAATGACTTTGAAAAACACACTAAAGGAATCGATTCCAAGCTCATGAGCCAAATGAGCTATGATGACCAATAACTAGGCAAGGAAGGCCAAGGGAACTTGATCCCCATTGCAACTCAACAAAGGCTCAAGCATGAATCCCTCATATTAAGTGGAAAAAAATTAAACACAAGTTCAAGTCAAACCACCTTCATCAAGGTAAGAGGAATTGGAAAAGAAGGCATTCCCATGGAGGAAAAGGAAACTGAAAAAGGACTGTGCAACAAGGCACTTGATTCTACTTGTAGAGGCTTGGAAGAGGTAGCATAGAGATGATTCCACCCTCCACATCTTCTCCAATTTTTTGGGGACCAAGCAACCAAGATGGAAAGCATCATCACAAACTAAAAATATTTGGCATGATATCTTTGATTTGTTTATGTTGTAAGAAAAGGGGTCATAAGGTTAGCAATTGTTGGCACTCTAGAAGGCCAAGCAACCCATGCACGAACTATTTCTAGTATTATATATTGATTAAATATTGGGAGGCCAAATGTTGGAGGCTTCACCTGGAACTCCATCCCAAGAACCAAACAACTAAGAAGAAAACTTGGAGAGTTAGGGTCAAGGGGAAAGAGGAATTGTTTCCACTTGAAGCCTAAGGAGAAATAGTTGTCCAACAACCTATTGTAGCATAAAATATAATCTCTAGCCATGAGATGGATGACAATATTATGCCAAAGGGAACCCCTATTCATCTCTTATCTTCCATCTTGCAGCGAAGGCACCCTTTCTTGGAGATTTTTCATAGCATGCTTGAAGACATAGAAGAAGAGGATTGAATGGAGTTGAATCTTTTAGGGACCAAAATCCTGCAAATGGGTAGGTATGACCCGAATTGAATCCTCACCAAAAAGCACTCTTTGTAAACTTTATAATAAGCATTTAATTGATTTTGGTAAAATTGAGAAAATGTTCAAAATTCCCTTGGAGTTGAAACAAACCATTGTGATGGTTGGCCTTCCAAGGCAACCCATTAAAAATGAAGGTTGCGATGAAGAAGAGCATTGAACGAAATATAGAGGAGTAAATGAAGAAGGGAAGTAGCAGAGACGAGAGTTCAAAGAAACAATATTCTTGATGATCGAAGGAGAAGAAGACATTGAGTCATCCCATGATGAGTGAAGAATGTTGTTAAGCCTTGGCCATCCACAAATTTCCTACCAATGAGTAACAATACACTAAATCTATGTATAGCTCACCCTTTTGTAATCAATTTCTTTCTTAATAAAACTCCCCTAGAACCTAGTTTCCCCATTTGCATTTCTAGTGTAAGAGGAATCTTCGTTGTCTTATGGTGTTAGTGGTTGTGTATACTCAATGTAGTTTTGGTTTTAATATGTTCTTGCATTCTATGTAAACCACAAGAACTATCACATAGCTACATTGTAATCCTAGCTCTATTCACTCGTTTAAATGATTTCTTGAGTGTTGGAATTGGTTGAGTGTATTATTGTCTCATTGCGTAACCACATTTTACAACCAATCTTGCAATTGCTTCTTGTTGGGTGCTTATTATTTTGTGGTGGGTTTATATGCGCGTACACAATAGTTCAATTAGTTTCAGTGCCATACACTACAACTTGTTGTATTCACCCATTTTTCACTTATTTGATCAATGGAGTATAGCTACAATGTTGTCACATATCTTTCATTCAATGTGTGGAGAGAACTTGCATCTTGAAACAGATTTGGAGATCCTCCTTTGAATAGAGTCATGTCTACTGAAGCAAGCAACCGGTTAGTGAACCAAAAATATGAAATAGAGCCATTATTTTTTATGCTTGTTGATGATTAGTATTAGAGAGCATTATTTATTTCTGCAAAGATTTGTGTTGACGAAGTGGAAAAGCCACATGCCTACCATTTATAGATCAGTAGGTCTTGCTTTTGATTCCTAAACAATACCTAAGACTTACCCACAAACACCAAGGTTTTCTACAATTGAGTTACATGCCACTTTCATGTCAATCACCCTTATTGATTTGATACAAAGCATGGATTACTACCCCATGTTACATACCAAACCTACACTTCGAATGTTACAAAGTCCTTTAACAAAGTTCAACCCTAAGGGTACTTAGGAAGGCTTCCCATCATCGTCCCAAAAAATCTTCCACTCACTTTAGGTGGGTTATTTTTTGGCACAAGGGGGGGAATCTAATAAAGATTACTTTTTATGTTTTCTCTGGGAATAAACTGGATGATGGAATTTGTGAAGATTTACACCTATCTAATTAAAGATATAAACTCTTGATAACACTATTTCTACAATACATACAACATTGTCTCATGGGCAAGGACATGCCACCATTGATTTTTAATTATATCATTTTTCATTGGATTGCAATTTATCAGGTCAAGAACAAATTGAAGGAGAAGAGAAAGATGAAAAACATTTATAGATACAAAGGTGAATAATGACTCATATTGCATGGAGTATGTGTCTATGGTAGTGAAACTAGCTTATCATTGTATTTTAAAGGAGGAAAATACGAGCCTGCCATGTCTGAGTGTGTCAGGGATCTTGAACAAAATTGTAGGTTGAACCAAAAGGAACTTGGAAATTAAATCATTACATTGTGTTATCAATTTTAGTTATTAAAAAGGAAAAACAAACTTATATTGAACGCTTTTAACAAAGCCCATGAAGAGGCGATGGGTGATGTAATATCACCCTTCCATCATGTTCATTAACTGTAGAGGAGTATATGTTATTATGTAGTTAGATTGTACATTATATATGTATTATCTTATCTCACAAGATCGTTCATATGTATGTAATAATGGAAACCCTGATAGAAATTGTTATAAGACACCAAACATGGCATATACTAGAGAAGATGATTGCATTATTAGCCTCAAACCATTATATTTGCGTTGTATTATGAATTGTTGATTTTTCTTTCTCCTTTTAATGTTGCATATGAAAAATCCATCAAATTTGGTCATTGTATATTCCAAGGCTCTATGCACTTAAGGGTTTGAATACAAGTCATTAATATGGAGACTCTCTGTCTTTTTCATATGATTCATAAAAAAAATTTGATTTTCCTCGATAGTGATGACATATGGAAAACTCATTGCAACCACTTGAAGATGAATCTCTTGCTTTCTCCATTATTCTTCCTACAAAGTATGAAAATTCTTATTAGGTACTTATTTAGTGGTTAGCAAATCCCTCCAACATATGCCAACTAAATGTTTACATAATTTACATTGAGATAGACAATTGGTACTCAAAATAGTGTCTAGGTCCCCTAGACACTAGTTTTTGTAGCCCTTATTAGGTTTTAGTGGCATTTTTGAACTGTCCCCAAACAAAACTTTAGGGGCAATTGTTTTCTATCACTAAAAGTGGAATTAGGGGTGGCTTGGTAAAAACCACCTCCAAAATCATTGATGCTAAAATAAGGTCTTTGATTGATGGTAATTTAAAAATACTTTTGAACCACCCCTAA
>ML783470.1:253952-301244 GCA_009831015.1 Picea engelmannii | reverse complement strand
GGGAGGATAACACTACATCCCACAAATACTCAAGCTAGATCTAATTCACATAGCATTTTTCTAGATATTTACACATGATGATTCAATTCTATTTGTACTTCCCCTTTAATCAACCATGGCATTTTTTAGATGATCTAGGTTGTAATCTATTAGCCTATTTTGTGTCACCATTTGATCAATCTTATTGTAAGCAGTATACATCCACTTATTGTACCAAATATTTCATCTTTGTTCTAGGGGAAAATAATCGTCTCCTTGTATATTGTGTTGTGGGATGAGTTGGGACTCTCTATTGGTCTAAAAAATTAATTTCAAAAGAGTTCCATGTTGGTCATCTGTAATCAACCCTTTCCGATCTAACATGTGCCACCTTCACATCAAGGTCTTCATAGGCAAGCACCTGGATCGAAGGTCTCCAACAAGTAGATGTTCCTTCATTTGGTATTTTTGGTTCTCTAAGAGGGGGTTGGATTTAATCAACATAATGGAGAGATCCAATAGTCGTAGATTTTATATTTGTTGGTGTGAGTTTTAATGATAGCTTATACCTTAGATATTTTTTATTACATATAGAGAAGTGGTCAGGGTCTTTCTTATCCATGTATTATTTTATTGTAGGGATATTGTCAACAATATATCCCTGGATGTCAATAGATCTTCCATAAGCTATTAGGTTCAATCCATCTACTAGGAATCTTATTATTTGAAATAAATTTGTATTGGTCAAGAATATATTATGTAGTTTAAAACTAGAATGACCATTGATTAAAGGTATGATAATTCATAATTTAGTTTTACCCCTTTTAACTCTACACACATAACTAATATATATGGTATCATTTTGTTAAAGAAACCCATGTTATAATTTAATTGGACAACACAATATGCTTGTCTATTGAACCATCCTTTGAATTGACATTGGGAAACTTCTTTCCATTCAACATGTGTCGTGTCAATGATACTAACAAGATATCTAGCACTTACTTCATAAGCAAACAAGTGCCACTGTAGTGGCGATGTCCCTGCCGAGAAGTTTTTTGCACAATTGTTTTTAGGTTTTTGCATAGGTTTTTGCATATTGCATATTGAAGATCAATGGGATATCTCAAATTTAAATAGCATCATTTAAATAGTTTGATGCCGACAGTGCCACTACATACCCAAGTTCTCATATTTCTTTCACTACAGAGCTATAGATAAAACCACTTCATAGCCAAGTTTTGGTACTACTTTCATTGCAAAGTTGCAGATAAGTTTTTAGCATTTCTCAAATCTGAATAGTTTGGCATTGTTGTCTGATTCATTTTCTTTAAATAAAATAAAATCTATGAGTGAATTATAGTGTCTAACAATACTAGTTTGTTTAAGGTTTTGACTTATAGTGTCTAAGTAATATAGTGAATCAGATTCTAGATTGGGTAATGGGTAAGTAAGATGGTGAATCATATTCTAGATTGGGTAATGGGTAATGAAATTAGTAGGTAGGCAACAACCTTATTAGCTTTGAACCCGCAATTAAGTGAGATGGGCTTGTTTCTCGATGGTCAAGCTTACCCTTGCTTCCAAATTGATGCTTAACACTGGTGAAAAGTGTGGCCACGCAAGGGGAATTACAGTTAGAATGCAGTGACATGAAAATGAGATTTTCAGAAGTTCAAACCAGGATATCGTATGCTCTGCATAGTCACTGGCATTATTACCATCGTGATCTTACACAATCTTCTTGAAAATCATGCGTAGCATTTCCCCATGCAATCCCTTAACCACATCGTTGGTCTCCACAATAATCGTCGTTGCAATGGTCTCAAAACCGTAAAGATAAATAAAAGTTGCCACACAACCGTAGAATACATGTTGAACTTCCCAGATGGTAAATTGCCATCAAAATCAATGAGAGAAGCAAAGGATAACGTTGAAATAAAACAGATTGATGCAATTAATAGAAATAGATTAGCACAAAATTTGACAGTGGAAAATTAAATTTGGTCGTGCCTTTTTGACATTAAGACAGTCATGTCCATCTAGAAGTGAGTTGTCAAAGGTTCACGAAAATCCACATGAAACAGATACAACCATATTCCTTTCCAAAAAAAATCATTCATCTTCTTGTGTGCGATAGAAATAACTTTTTCGTTGACTGTTTGTGAGTTCTAGTAACAGCTCAATGTCTGGCCATTGTCTACTAGCCTAACTAACGCAGGTAAACCTGGAAGCAACTAACTAAGTGAAGCAGTAAATAAGGGGGGTAGAGTGTGATTTACAAGTATCATGATGTGTATGGGATGGAGGATAGTTAGATGTGATAGCGTGATAGGGAGAGAGGACGTCGGGTATGTAGCAGTAAGGAATGGCGACATCTACACTTACTTGGATCTACTAGCGGAAAAGGGATTAATCTCTTTTAAAGAAAGGGCTCCTTTGTTACAAAAAAGGAAGGGATACTAAACCTATTACTACAGATATTAGCTATAGGGTAGCAGCTAGCGTGGGCAAGGAAAAGGGTTTTCAATTCATGTAATTTAAAGTATGCTACAATAATGAAGGAAGAAACATGTGCACTTATTTCCCTGACACACTAACTCATTTATATATAACATTGTTTCTATTTCATTCACCCTCACTGGAGCATATGAATATTGGATTTTAGGGTGGTTTCCCTATCTCTTTTTGGCTCGCTTATGCTCACCCCTCTACCTCCTACCCTTGTTGTTCGAGTTTAGTAGGTATTGTAAGTCTCTCTCCATATTAAATTGAGTATATTAAATCAAGCGCAATAGATACAATTTACCAAGTTGAGTCAGCTTATTCAGTTTATTAGCCAGTTGATCCTGAAGTTGCAACCCTCCTGAAAGAGTATGAAGACTTGTTTCTATAGAACTTCACTGAGTTGAAAGCTGTAAAAGGTGGCCTAGGAGAGATGAAGATTGGTCATTGAGTGAGTGGGGACATGAGAAATATGCATCTCTTATTCTTGTTGGTAGTTGTTTGTGATCATATGGCAGGTAGGCGTGATCATATGGTAGGCTCCATTGCGGACTTTCGATGAACTGCTTGAGGTGAACTTTTGACTTGATGCAAAGTGTGGACTTGAGGTTCACATCCCTAGGTCTTGGTGGGGATGTGGGAGTAGGCCCATGGTTGAATGGCCCAACAAGCTGAACAATTTGTTATCCTACTACATTATGCCTTGTTTTATTAATTTCCACTCGATCCGGCTACCCTTGCTTAGTCCTACCCCTGGTTTTGAGCTTGGCTGGTGATGAAGGCTTCTGATGAAAGTTGAAGCTAAAGGGTAAAGGCTTATTTCTGGAAGAGACCGACCGAATAATAGTTATATTTTTGCGTTTCAAACTAACTCTCACTCGTGCATTGTGACACGGGCCGCGGAGCTGCCCCCTATCTACCAAGATGCTTCTAGTTATAGAAGTATTACTCTTTATAGATAGGATAAGTTGATAAGAACATATTCCGTGGAACAAGCTACTTGGGAATATGGTTGTTGTCTATCTGTGGGAGACCTATCTCAGAAGATATTTTCTATCAATCAATCACTATCAAGCATCATCAACCTCCCTGGCTCACTATGGTGGGATTCACTATGACTCAATTGCCTCCAAATTTGTTCTCTTTACCAACTTTGCATAGGTAGGTAGGCTCACTAACCTTTAAATTACATATTGGACGGGGCGAGCGTTCAACAGAGCATTTGTGCATAGGCTGGGCTTATATTTCTGAAATCCTTAGTAGAGATTATAGGGATACTTTCTATTTATTTATTCAGACAGCAAGCACTCGTGCACGACCCCTCTACTGTGACCCCAGATGACATTTTCTGTATTTTCTCCTTAGGTTGTCTATGAAGGGAAACAAGAATCGAACGCTTTACCTCCAAAAAGATGCGATCGTCCAACCTCGTGTGCCCATTTCCATAGATTATCCTTGCAAAATAATCTCCAAGTATTTTGAATTCTATATGTTTTTCATTTGACCAATTAGTCATAATACTATAAACACTTCTCTCCCATTTCCACTGCTTTGATCATGCTTTTCTATCGCGCATGCTAAATAAGATAAAAAATAAAGTCGAGGAATGTAATGAAGATACAACTAAAGATAAGGTGGAGTATGAATCATACATGCCTGGTCTTGGCCCGACTTACTCTCCATACGGCCTATTAACCTCTATTTGGCCTACCCTTCATCCATCCATCCTTACCTCTGAGAGGGAGAATTTGATCATTTTCCTCTGATCGGGTAGTCTGATAGGTCTTATACCAAGATCTAACTTGCGGAATGGGAGAAATCCTGAGAACAATGAACTCTAGACAACAAACTACTCGTACATGGATTGGCCTCCTCCTCCTACTCGTACGAGGAGCTCTTATCCAGTCTGATATATCTATGGTAAAGGGGCACAGGGAGAGTCACACACAACGTCCAACCCCCGGAATGCATGCTATAGCCCCTCATGATTCAAAGGAAGGCAAGAATGCCCGATAAAAAAATAGTGGTAAAACCAAGCAATCTCTGTATGGTTGTTGTTATGCATCAGTAAATTTTGCATACGTAAATTTTTCTGGCAAGTGTCGGCAAAAGGGTCGTTAGGTTGACACTTGCGACTGGTTAAAAGATCGATGCTCCACCAATAAATTTCCACACGACATTCGAAGGCTAGGACCTAAGACCAGTTAAAATCTCGATACTCCAATAAATTCCCACATTGGAGGCTAGCACCTACGACCGGTTAAAATCCTGATGCTCCACCAATAAATTCTCTCAGGACAAATGATGACACAACAACAATTGTGCTGCTCCATACTCCTCCAACTTCGAACATGCAAGAATACATGTGCTCCATACTCTTCCAACTTTGAACATGCATGCATACATGAGGCAAAATGCATGAAAAGGAATTTGGTTTTGCTCCATGTGTCATAGCCTACACCTACTAGCACCAGCTACGAGACCACCCTAGCCTACAAGCGTTAGCTAGGAGCCTGACATTCTTTTCTGTCTTTTCTAACTGTAATTCTCCATGTGTGGCATTGTGTTTTTTTTTATTTTTTGTTTTGTATTTTTGCATCATATCCAAAAGAGAAGTTGCATTCGTGATGCAGTTCCCCACCTCAGTAGGTTCTGTTGACCTCCCGGTCTATGGATCTTCGAATTCCTCTGAGCCGAAGTGGCTCCTTGGTCCACGTTGGGACCTTCAACACATATAAACCACATGTCCTTTTACGAACTCCACCTATGCGAGCAAGCACTAGGCGCAAGCTCCTCCCACGTGACCATCGACGGTGACCATGCACCTTACCAAAAGGAGTTTCGCACTTTGCGATTTCGGGACCTCTATTTCGAGTCGCCCCGACTCCTCCGATCCCCGAAACTCCAAACTAGGGCTTAACGACCCCTAACTCCTCCCTTCAATTCTTCCCTAGTGTGACCTCTAGCTACGACCTGGGGCCTAACTTCTGAGCGTTTCGGGACTTCGCTTATTGGGAACTTGTGAAATAGTTCTCTCCCCTTCTCCTGAAATGCGAACTCGCGATGGCTATTATGCCAGATCAACCGTCCTTAGTTCCCATGATCCGACGTTCCAGATTCTTCCTTCGCGAATCAGAATTTAGCATTTTGCAAGTCTAGAAGCGGACTTCCCTCTTCCTTCTGACTCTCAACTTCCCGATATTCCAGAGTATCAAATCAATGGCTTGCACTCCTTCAGATATGACAACTATTATATCTCCTGAACTTAATTTCATGAAGTGACTTAAAACCTCATCTTTCCTATGAACTTCTCCAAGTCTCTATCCCTCCTGAGCTTGATCCTCGCTGCAAACTCAAGGATTCTAAGGAATCCTGCGTGCACTCCTTGCGGCCTTCACGATAACCTCTGTTTATCTAACAACTCCAACTCTGTGCACTCCTTGCGACATAAGTTCTTCAACCACTCACTTGGGTTGGAAAAGTCTAAGACTCTCCTTAGCCTGTGCACACCTTGCACGACTCTGTACTATACTTACACTTCTACAAACATGAGATCAACGCTATCTCTGTTAAGGTTTCTGAGATAAACTCAGAACCTTGTCGACACACTTCTTGTGGACTTTCACTGCACTCCTTACAGGAATTCTTAGGAAGAGAAACGATTGAAACTCATACTCTCCTCATAGGCTTTATACATTCAACATGAAATCGCATACATATGGAATTTAAACAAATGCATAACAGAGACTGGAATTAAACTGTAAACATGCCATTCAATAGATGCATACAAGAACCCAAAATACACCAGACAATTGGATCAAAGCATTCTTATATTAATTCAAGGGCTTCTGTACATGGTCTACAAAAACAACATCTATCTTCTCATGCAAATTCTAAATCTTTGTTCGTCTCTGCTCTCCTATGCTCTCTTACTCTACTGCTCCTATAATGAGAATGATAATACAATACATCTACGAGGGAGTATTCTTAAGTTTTTCCCTCCTACAACCTCCATCTACTTTACATTTATTACAATAAATGTCCACAACCGACAGATGAGAGCGAACACTCAAGATATGTATTACAATCCCCAAAACATTAAAATCAATTACATCCTTCCAGCTATTACATAAATGTGTTTTATTTTGAAATTCAAAAATGTCTTCAAAATGTACGCTAGTGTATATCCATTTGTCCTCCACTCGCGCTTGCTGACGATGCTCTTGCATCACACTCCTCTGGCTGAAAAATTCATGGACTCATGTCCATGAGCTCTTGCACTGACTGTCCATGTTTATGGATATTTGCTTCACTCTCCCAACTGGCATCTTCAATCGGGTATCCCTTCCACTTTACCAAATATTCAAAATATGTCTTCTTTCGAGTCTTCTTACCAACTCTCTGATCAATGATCTTTTCTATTTGCGGCTTTTCAGCTACATGCATCTGTTTGACCCACTAAATTTCCTTGTGATTCTCTGCTCCATTTTCTCTATAAGGATACAAATATACTACATTGAATATGGGTGATATGCCCACATCATCTGGCAATTCTATCTCATAAGCATTTGCCTCAAACTTCCTCAAAATTTTACATGGCCCTATTTTCTTCATTTTCAGTTTATTATATGTTCCCCTTGGGAAACTTTCTTTTTTGAGATGTGCCAAAACTAAATCTCCCACTTCGAATTGGAGTTCTCTTCTGTGTGTCAATCTACTCTGCGCTTGTATTCCTGCTTGGAACTCTTCAACCGCTCTTTAATCTTGTCGTGGAGCTCCTGCATCGTCGCTGCAAAATCTTCCGCTCCAACACTCCTGAACTCATTTTGCTCTAAGTCTCTCAACTTAGATACTCCCCTTGGGTGCATTCCATACATTATCTGAAATGGGCTCCTTCCTGTAATCCTATTAGGTGAGTCGTTATATGCAAATTCTGCTTGTGGCGGAATATGATCCCACTGATTGTGATGTCCAGTTACTAAAATCCTCAATAAGTCCCCCAAACGTTGATTTACTACCTCCGTCTGTCCATCCATCTGAGGGTGATATGATGAGCTAAAAGATAATCTCGTCCCCAAATTTTTCCATAGTGTCCTCCAGAAATGACCAACAAATTTGGTATCTTTGTCTAAAACAATACTCTTGGGTAACCCATGAAGTCGAACAACTTCTTTGAAAACCAGATTTGCAATGTGTGTTGCATCACTGGTTTTCTGACATGGAATGAAATGTGCCATTTTGGAAAATCTATCGACTACCACAAATATGGAATCATAACCTCTCTGCATCCTTGGCAGTCCCAACACAAAATCCATGCTTATCGTGTCCCACAGCCTCTCTGGTACTAGAAATGGTTGATATAACCCAGCATTCTGTCTTTTCCCCTTTGCGTGTTGGCAGATTCTACATTTGTTCACAAATTTCCACACATATGTCCTCATTCCTGGACAATAATACAAATTGTTCAATTGTGCAAATGTTTTATCATGGACGAAATGTCCAGCCAATCCCCCACTATGCTTTTCCTTCAAAAGGTTTTATCTCATAGAACGTTTCGGGATACACAATTGATTTCCTTTGAATAACAGTCCATCCTGAATTAAATATTCAATCCATTGGCTTCTATCTCTTAGAACATGATTCTCACATGCTTCATAAGCATCTTTGAAATCTAAATCATCTCTGTACATTTCCTTAAGGCTATCAAAACCTAAGGTCTTCACTCGAAACTCCTGCAGAATCAAACATTTCATTCTCAATGCATCAACAAACTTGTTAGCTTTTCCATAAATGTGCTTTATAACAAAAGTAAATTTATGCATAAACTCAACCCATTTTGCATGTTTTTGGTTCAGTTTCTCCTGTCTGGTTATAAACTGTAAGGCCTAGTTGTCGCTATACAAAAAAAACTCTTTTGGAACCAGGTAGTGTCTCCATTTCTTCAGCGCATGTATGACTGCATAAAACTCTTTATCGTAAGTGGAGTAATTTCTTTTGGCCTCATTCAGTTTATCACTGAATTATGCAACTGGTCTATTGTCTTGACTTAAGACTGCTCCAATCACAAATCCACTTGCATCACATCTCACTTGAAATGCTTTACTAAAATCTGGCAAAACCAGAACTGGTTGTTCAGTTATCTTCTCTTTCAACAACTTGAAACTTTTCTCTACCTCCTCTATCCAATGAAAATATTTATGTCTTTTCTTGACTGTGTCCATCATTGGTGCACAGATTCCACTAAAATTTCTGATGAACTTCCTGTAAAAATTGGCTAGTCCATGGAAGCTTCTAACTTCAAAGATAGTCCTTGGCGACGACCATTCTTTGATTGCTTTTACCTTCTTCAGATCCATCTTCAACTCATTCGAAGAGATCACAAAACCTAAATAAATAAGATCTGTCTTCATGAAAGACAAATTCTTCAGATTTATCAGCAACTTCTCTTGTTGCAACCTCCTCATCACTGAAGTTAAATGCCTCAAATGCTCTTTCCCAGTCTTACTGAAGATCAATATATAATCAAGATACACAATTACAAACTTTCCATGAAATATTTGAAGACCTCGTTCATCAATCTCATGAAAGTACTTGGCGCATTCGTCAAGCCAAATGGCATGAAAAGCCATAAATATAGTCCTCCATTTGTCTTGATTATTGTCTTCCATTCATCACCTTCCCTCATCCAAATTTGGTGATATCCACTCTTCAAATCAATTTTTGAAAAAACCTTTGCCCCACTCAAGCAATCCATCAAGTCATCCATCCTGGGTAAAGGAAATCTATACATGATGGTGATTTTTGTTTATATCCCTTGAGTCTGTACACATTCTCCATCCACCATCCTTCTTTGGACTTAACACTGTAGGTACAAAGCATGGACTCAAGATTTCACTAATCAATCCTTTGTCCATCAAATCCTGGACTTGCTTCTTAACCTCTTCATTCTCCTGTGGCGTCAATTTGTACGCTGCTTTGTTTGGTAAACTTGCTCCTGGTATAAGGTCAATGTGATGGCTTATACTTTTGATGGGCGACAACGAACAAGGAAAATCGTCCACTACTATATCAGCGAAATTATCTAGCAGTTCCTGAATTTCCTTAGATAGATCATCTATCGAAGTACTGGTCAAGATGACTCTAGGTTTTCTCACCACATCAAATTGCATTTCTTGATCTTTCTTAACTTCATGAAGAAGTTCCTTCCCACTCATGAGAAGTATAGTATTTCTTGTTTCTGCTTTCACCTTCTTTTCTTCAATTGGCAGCAACATATGTGTCCTATCATTCTTCTCCAAGGTGTAAGTGTTCTTTCTTCTGTCATGAATAACATTTATGTCATATTGCCAAGGCCTCCCCAACAAAAGATGACATACATCCATGGGAATTACGTCACATAAAATCTCATCTCTATAACCCCCTATCTTAAATTCAACTAAACATTGTTTAGTGACTATTACTTGATGTCCTTTTTGCAACCACTAAACTTTATACGGGCTTGGATGTGCAACTGTCTCCAATTCCATCTTCTCCACCATCTCTGTGGATACTAAGTTATCCGTGCTTCCACTATCAACTATCACCTTACATACCCTATCTTTGGTTTTGCAAGCAGTCCTAAACCAATTGTTCCTCTGGACTGGATTTTCCATCTCTTTCTCTGGCTTCAAGAGGATTTTCCTCATCATCAAGGATCTTCCACCTTCTGCATCTTCTGCCTCAACATTTCGTCTCTACGGTTCTGAAATGTGAGCTTCGCCTCCTCCATCCCTTTTTCTACCGGGACATTCCCAAGACTTGTGTCTGATCTTCCCATAAACAAAACACTTTACTTCACCTCCTATGCCTCTTCCTCTTCCTCTTGCTCGAGGAAAAGTGTTCCTATCGTCATATTGTCTCCCTTGTGAACTTCCTCCCCTTTTTGGGTGGTTATGGGGTTTCTTCTCTTCATCCTTGGGATTCTGTACTCTGTCTTGGGCAATTTCTTTGCCTCTTCTCTAACTTCTACCTCTGCCCCTTTGACCTTGCTTTCGAGCCAATTTTTATTCTTCTTTTAGAGCAACCTGATAAGCATCTTCCACATTTCTTATTGTCACCATGCTCATCTCGTCTTGAATATCATATCTCAGGCCATTCATATATATGGCGACCTTTTCATCATCACTCTCATGATGACCATCTCTGATGTTCAACCTATAAAACTCTTTTGTGTACTCCTTCACTATCATCCCTTTCTGTCTCAAATTCTGCATTCTTCAAAACAGATTGATTTGATAATCTTTGGGTATGAATTTGGCTTTCATCTTCGCTACCATTCTGTCCCAGCTTTTAATTCTTTGTTTTCCTTTGCAACGCCTGTCAGCCTGCAATTCATCCCACCAGAGTGTTGCATGTCCTTTCAGTCTAGTGAAAACATGCTTAACTTTCTTGTCTTCTTCGATATCCTCATAGTCGAAGTATTTATCTAGAGCTCTAAACCAATCCAGCAGATCCTCAACATCCAAGTTGCCTTCATACATCAAGATGTCCAACTTTGCTCTGGCACCTATTCTTGCAACAACTTTAAATAGACGTTCCTCTGCAACATCTTCGGCTATAACTTCTTCAACCCCTTCTTCGTTCTCACTTTCTACCTCACGGATATCTCTAGTATCAGGTGTTAGTCTCTATGTTGTCTCCATAACATCTAATCTAGCACGAAGTTCTCTCATTTCCCTTTCACGACTGGACTGAGTAAAGTTCTTTCTAGACGTCTTCTTGGCGGCATTGTTGCAAATTCCACTACATCAAATTCAAATCACAACTGTCCTTTGTCTTCTCTTGCTTACAGAAAACAATAGTTGTATGCTCTGATACCACTTGACGTAGTGCCCCACCTCAGCAGGGTCTGTCGACCTCCCGGTCTATGGATCTTCGAATTCCTCTGAGTCGAAGTGGCTCCTTGGTCCATGTTGGGACCTTCAACACATATAAACCATAGGTCCTTTTACGAACTCCACCTGTGTGAGTAAGCACTAGGCGCAAGCTCCTCCCAAGCGACAACCAGCGGTGACCACGTGCCTTACCAAAAAGGCATTTCTCACTTCGTGAGTTCAGGACCTCTATTGCGAGTCACCCTGACTCCTCTGATCCCAGAAACTCTAAACTAGGGCTTAACAACCCCTAACTCATCCCTTCAATTCTTCGCTGGTGTGACCTCGATTGCGACCTGGGGCCCAACTTCCAAGCGTTTCGGGACTTCACATATCGGGAACTTGCAAAATAGTTCTCTCCCCTTCTCCCAAAATGCGAACTCGCGATGACCACTATGCCAGATCAACGATCCTTAGTTCCTGTGATCCAACGCTCCAGATTCTTCCTTCGCAAATCAGAATTTCGTGTTTCGCAAGTCTAGAAGTGGAATTCCCTCTTCCTTCTGACTCCCGACTTCTCGATATTCCAGAGTATCAAATCAATGGCTCACACTCCTTCAGATATGACAACTACTATCTCTCTCGAGCTTAATTCCATGAGGTGACTTCAAACCTCATCTTTCCTATGAACTTTTCCAAGTCTCTATCCCTCCTGAGCTTGATCCTCACTACAAACTCAAGGATTCTAAGGAATCTTGTGCGCACTCCTTGCGCCCTTCGCGATAACCTATGGTTATCTAGCAACTCCAACTCTGCGCACTCCTTGTGACAGAAGTCCTTCAACCACTCACTTGGGTTGGAAAAGTCTAAGACTCTCCTCAGCCTGCACACACCTTGCACGGCTCTGTACTATAATTGCACTTTTGAAAATATGATATCAACGCTATCTCTCTTGAGGTTTCTGAGATAAAATCATAACCTTGTCGACGCACTCCTTGCAGACTTTCACTGCACTCCTTGCAGGAATTCTCAGGAAGAGAAACAATTGAAACTCATACTCTCCTCACAGGCTTTATACATTCAACATGAAATCACATACATATGGAATTTAAACAAATGCATAATAGAGACTGGAGTTAAACTGTAAACATACCATTCAATAGATGCATACATGAACCGAAAATACACCAGACAATTGGATCAAAGCATTCTTAGATTAATTCAAGTGCTTATGTGCATGGTCTACAACAACAACAACTATCTGCTCATGCAAATTCTAAATCTTTGTTCTTCTCTGCTCTCCTATGCTCTCTTACTCTACTGCTCCTATAATGAGAACGATAATACAATACATCTACGAGGGAGTCTTCTTAAGTTTTTCCCTCCTTCAACCTTAAGATATCTTATCGAAATTAAAGACTACCATCTACTTTACATTTATTACAATAAATGTCCACAACCGACAGATGAGAGCGAACACTGAAGATTTGTATTACAATCCCCAAAACATTAAAATAATTACATCCTTCCAACTATTACATAAATGTGTTTTCTTTTGAAATTCAAAAATGTCTTCAAAATGCGCGCTGGTGTATATACAATTGTCCTCCACTCGCGCTTGCTGACGATGCTCCTGCATCAATTCGACTTTCTTTGTTTCAATTACTGAGAGGCTAACAAAATGGTTGAGAAAATGGCTAACACCAATGTATCTGCAGCTATAAATTTTGTTGCAATGCTATTGTCAATACCCATAATTAGTACAGGAATGTGGTTGTCCACAAAGAAATCTAGCGAGTGTGTCAAATTATTACAATGGCCCATCATAACCATTGGCGTAGTGGTTTTATTGGTCGACCTGTTAGGATTCATAGGAGCCTTCTGGAGAATGCCATGGATGTTGGTTGTGTACTTAGTCTTCATGTTTTTCCTCATTATTCTGCTCACAACTTACATTATCTTTGTGTTCCTTGTCACTGAAAAGGGCCATGGCCACATAGTTCCAAGCAGAGTTTATAGGCAATGTGTAGAGAGTTATGGTAGGTGGAATCATATCAGAAACTGCCTCAGCACATCCACTGCATGTAGCAAGTTGAACCAGAGGTTCACTTTTGCCCAGGATTTCTTCAATTTCCCCATTAGCCCTTTGGAGGTAATAGATTAATTTATTGTACTGAACTAGTTTAGAAAAATCATGTTTTGATTTAAACTATAATTCAATTTGGAGCGAGTGTTCAAATATTTCCCTGTTTAAATATCTCCCTATACGAGAGGAGCAATCAAGAAAAGGGTAAGGTAAGAAGCAACTAAGAAAAGGGTGAGATAAGAAGTGAGTGTTTAAATATCTCCCCGTACGAGATAGTTTTAGGCTTAAGATCTAGTCAAAGAAAAATAGTGTTTAAGACAAGTCTACATAAGTCTACATAACCATCATCCAGGTACATGTCCATACAAGCTAGTATACAAAAGGAGGTAATTTTTTTGCCGTTTTAAAGCTATTTTTTATGAATGTTCATATAAGGCATTCTAGGAAGATCTATTGGAGCTTACAGTCACAGTCAGGTATAAGTATGCATTTAAAGTAGTAGTTTTTTCTTTCCATAGCTTAAGATCTAGCAAACTTCATATTATATATAATACAACAGAGTTATCCCCAATATTTTCACTTATTGCTTGAGTCCATGGGGAGACAGGTCTTGTCACTTGCTACATGAGTCTGTGGAGTCGAACGTTCACATAATCATGAGTCCCCTCTGGGGCCACTCGGTTTGGCTTATGGGATGGGATCATGGGAGATTTTAATAGGCGAAACCCTTTAATGAGAAGGTTTTATAGAACTGGAAGCAAAGCCAAGTATCAATTGTCTGTATGTGGTTGTTGTTGTGTAGTTATCGTATCCACTCTGTCAAGCAGAAGTTGCACTATACCATGAGTGTACTAAGGCAATGTTAGAAGGAAATCCAGTGAAAAAATTATAATATGTTAAAGAATAGATGAGGTTTATGATTTTAGTATAGTAACAATCTCTCTATTCTTGAATTCATGGTTTGGCATCAACTTTGGCTTCCCATACCCTGTCGACTTTACACAACTTGAGATAGAAATAAATATCTAACTTCTTAATATAAGTTATGTTTGGGGGAATAAAATGTAACATTCTAGGACTCTGTTGGATTTCAATCTGTTTTAGATCATTTCAATGACATAGACTATTGGTGTTGATTCTACATCTATGCCATGAGTAGTATATGTTTATGTGATCACAATGAAGGGAAAATACTGTATTTATATTATTGAATAGTTGATAAACATAATAGTTTATAAAAATAACTCTGAAGCTTCAATTTCATTACCTTCGGTCGCCTACACTTGCACGTTGCTTGCTTGTTGCTCTTGCGCGCAACTCTCCTACATATCCTTACCCATATGCCCACCCATTCTCCATGTCGTGTTTTTGGATCCACTACCATCGCGTGAAGTTGATATTAATCTATGTTCCTTCATCTTTGATTGAAAGGTAATAATTGGGTTGCTATTTATCTTGTTATTTCTTCCAAGTTTTGAAATCTGGAAAAATCAAAGCCAACAACAACTGATGCATTTCAAATTTCTTGCATTTGTTTCTACATTTTCTTTTTATATAAAAATAAATCATCTAGCATTAAAGAGAGAGGTGTACATAAAAATTTAATTTGTAGTAGGGTAGTTGTATGCCATCATCATCATAATTGTTTTACTTCGTGTTCACCATCAAGTGGTGAACATTAACTAAACAATAAACTTCTTTTCAGTAAATACTAAATAAGTATGCCTAACATGTTCATCTAACTCTTCTGATGTCTACATGGTATCAAGGCATTACATGATGCAATTGTTTCTTGTATTGCTGCCCGTGATGGTTTTCCATGGCCACCTCACACTGACTGGGGACTATTTCCGAGTGCCCTAAGCTTCAGCTTTCAGAATAGATGATTCTATAATGACCAAGAGCAGGTCCTTTACATTATAGCTATGGTCAAAGCCTAATTACTTCAAATCTTGATGATGCAGCCGCTAGGGAATCTATATCAAATCACCTTAACAAATCTAAAGAGACTGCTCGAGAAGATTAAGTACATAAACGTTATCTGAAATAGATTGAGTACAAATTGAATTGAATTAACGTGTGTGGGATGTGGAACTGCATCCATACCTGTTGTTGTAAGGCTATGTATCTTCACTGCTTGTGGTGGATTTACTACTCTTAGGTAAGGAACTGCTAGTGCTGGGTGAGGAAATGCTTAACCAATATTGAATCAATTGGTTATCTATACTTTCTCCTATGCAACGAGGTACAGTGTGGTATGGGTCCTTGACAGAAGGAAAAAAGAAAAGTCTTTCCATTTGTTCCAGTGTGGCTTTATGGATTTGTTCCTATAGTATTGTTGAGGCCCTATTGAGTATCGAGTATTGTTGGTATTGATTATTCTTGAGGCCCTGGGCGATGGGTGGAAACAATGGTCGCATTTGTCAGACTCTTTAAAGACTATTTAAAGCCCCGAGATTGAAATTTTATTGAAATTCAAGTACTTCTGACTAGAATAAAAGTGTTAATGTGACAAGCATTAATGTTAATGCAGTGCGAGTAACAAAGAAGGAGGATAATGAACTTATAACTTAGGAACTTAGGGTAATGTAACAATGTGAAGAATAAAAAAAATGCATATCCTAAATCATGAAAAATTGCATATCCCAAATCATAAAAAAAAGTTAAAGTTAGGATAGGGAAGAAAAAGCATACATTGGGATGAAAAAAATGCATATCCTAAATCATGAAAAATTGCATATCCCAAATCATAACAAAAAGTTAAAAGTTAGGATAGGGAAGAAAAAACATACATTGGGAGGAGCGAAGCCTATAATAAGAGTTCAAAATGTTATAACCAATAGAATTGTAAACAAATAATTTTTCGTAAAATATTTAATAAGAAAAATTACAAACTATCCTAAAAAGTTAGGAATATAGTCTATCTGTTAAAAAGTCAAACATGAAGTAATAGTCAGTCAATGTCGAATCAAACGTTAGAGTCCTTGCTTGCCTTCGACATCGACTAATAAAGGATCAATGAGAAAATCTAATTTATGGTTTGTGTTAGCACCAGAAGTCACCTCTAGATTGCAACAGAGGTAAGCCCAGTACCCATCAGTTTTTATGTCACAGTGAATAAATTTAAAGGGGGGTCTAATGAAGGAAAACTTAGGATAGTATCACTTTAACTCGGAAAACTGGGTTGGTATGCATAGGCAGATGAGGTATTGATCTAACTTCAGTCAGTGATTTGTAGTAAGGTGAGTAGAGGGAAGAACTTGAGGAGATGATGCAAAGACTACTAGGGACATCCGGTCTTCCAGCAGCCCGAGGAGAGAAAAACTCTAAAGACAAGATCCTCTTGATTCAGAGCTTCAAGGAACCGAAAACATTACAACAAGACTACAATCAAACATACATTGCAACACAGTCGCAACAACTCGACTAGATCATCCATGCCCGAAATTTCAGTATCAGAGGCAAAAGAGATGGGGAAGAAGGATAAATGTTATTAAATAAGAAGTCTCAAAATGTCATACATAACCAGAGAACCAGAGGCTTTACTAAAACTTTACAATCGATAGCATAGCTCAACCATCGACCTAAACAAAATATCAAAACTAAGTATTTAAACTCAGAACAACTTGCTACCACCAGGAGTGTAACTTGGCTATTGCAATCAAAGCTTTGCGTCTGCATTTCTTCTGTCGGTTTGCACTTGCATTCTTCTGTCAGATGCGATCTCAGATCAGTATGGGCTTTGTAGGAGAATTCGTTGACAAGGGAACTTTGGGTCGATAGTCTACCTCCATGGCCATCTTTTCCATGCTTTCCATTTATGGGGTGAAACAAGGTTTCAACCACCTTCCCCATTTCCATTAACTACTTTTGTTAGGATCGGGAAAAAACCTGACATCCATAATTTCCCTAGACGAGCTCACGGCTCCTTCGAGTCAATTTTGGTGCCTCGAGGCCACGCAGCTCTTTCTCTGTGACCAAATCGGGCGCTTCAACCTTTTGTGCAACTCCTTTCCATCGTTCCATGCGACCTCAGGCCATGACATGAGGCTCCCCTGTGAAATTTTGGGATTTAGCATTTCGGGAGTTTTCACTTCATTCAATCTCAAAAATCTCGATGCTCGATCTTGCGAAATGAACCATCTATATCGACGGTCGATTTTCTTTGAACTTGATGACCATGATCATTTCCTTGAACAGTCTCAGCCACCCACTGCTCGGTAGGCACTTTCCCTTTCTTTATGGCCCTGCTTCCATATGACTATGGGTTGTGATCGTGGTCCCCACTCTCAAGCGTGTCATGATTTCGCGTTTCGTGAACTCACGTTGCGCTCCATGCTCAAACCTCTGAGTCACGAAATTGTGATCTATTGGATCAGGTTCCATGCGTCCCCTTTGATCGTACGACCCAAATGAATATCGATATTTCGGGACCTCGACTATCGACATTTCTCACTTGAGATTTTCTGAAATGACTTTCTCCATGCTAATATTGCGCCACGTGTCCTTCTGAAATAAATGACCCAGATCATTTTGTGACTTCACATTTTGCGAGTCCTCATGGATCTGCCCTTTGACTGCTCCATTTTGCGAGTAAGTGAAATGTTAATCTTGCGCCACGTGTCCTTCCCAAGATCAACGGCTAGGATTGGCCTTGCGATTTCAGAACTCTGTCTGATGCTATACTTTGTGTAACTCTATGATCCTGATCGCCCGATGGTCATCGATACGGTCTGCCTGGTGGATATTCGTCGTTGATGGCTAATCTTGCTTGCTCGCTTGATTTGAGTCCATATCAGACAGCTCTAAGTGTTGCGCTTGTGCTTATGGGTGCGGCTTCTGAGAACAATTACCTGGACGACTGACTGAGGGATCGAGAAAACAGAATGATCAGTGACAGAGGTAAAGAGAGAAGTGATCGATCCTAGAGAAAATAGGTCGATCAAACAGACGAATGCAGACAGAAGAAAAACTACAAGCCGAGAGGAAAAACTTACAATCGGATTTGCAAAAGGAGGAGGGATAGGCAAAAATACAGACTTGGGTAGAAACCACAAACCCCTAAGGCTTTGACAAGTTTATGTGATAACATTTGGCTCCACATGGGATGGCATGCTCCCTGTGAGCTGCCAAGAACAAACAACTCCAGTGCCTTTGCTTAGGGTTATGGAGTCTTCTATTAAAAAAAAAAAAAAAACAAACATAAAACAGGAACAGTATTTACAATGGTGGGATGTCGGTTGCAGCTTTAAACAAAAAAAAAATCAGGAAGTGCCCATTTACAGGGCCACCAAAAACTTCTTCACCCTCCAAATTCTGCAACATGTGAGTATTATTAGGGAATATCTCGGAGATTCTGAAGGGGTCGATCCACAAGGCATCAAATTTACCATGCTTGCCTTTGTCCTGCTTGGGTGCATCCCATTTTAGCACTAGATCTCCCAGTTGGAAATCCTCCTTTCTTACTTTCCTGTCAAAAGTCTGCTTGATCTTCTGTTGATGTTCATGTTCCTTGTCCAATATCTGCTCCCTAGTCTGTTTCACTTCTACCAGCTGCAGTATCTTCTTGACCATGTCATCAGGTTCTCCTTGGTAGTCCTGAAAGAATTTTTCCACTGGCAAGGCGAGATGAGAAGGAAAGATGGCCTCAATTCCATACACCAGTTGAAAAGGAGAGATCGCAAGAGATATTTTTGTTGTCACTTTGTCAACCCACAGAGCAAACTTAAGCTTTGAATCCCATGCTTTCTTATTGTCCTCTAACAATATTTTGATGATCTTTATAAGGCTCTTGTTAGAAGACTCTACCAGTCCATTTCCTTGGGGGTAATAGGGGGTAGAGTGGATCAATGCAATTATGAACTACTCACAAAACTTGATCAATGGTTTAGTTTTGAAATATGCAGCGTTATCAATGATGATTATGTTCAGACAACCAAACCTTGCCATGATATCTTCAAGAAAACCAATGATTACTCTGTGAGAAGCACTCCTTGTGGGGATAACTTCTATCCAATTGGTTAAATAATTTGTTGCAGTTAATATCCACCTATGCTGACCACTTGAAGGAGGATGAATATCCCCAATAAATTCTAGGTCCCACTACTGAAAGGGCCCTGAAGCTACCACAAGCTTCAATGACAGAGACTTGAGTTGTTGCTTCCCAACGAATTTTTGACATTTGATACAAGCCCTGGTTTTTGCACAGACATCAGTGAATAGAGTAGGCCATAAGTACCCAGCCCTGAGAATCTTGTAGGCTGTGGTTCTCCAGAAATGATGTCCCCCACACATGTTGTCATGAAAATCAAACATAATCTTTTGGGCCTCCTGTGGGTCTAAACATCTCAGAAGAACACCTAAAGGGTCTTTACAATACAAGACCTGGTCAATAAGGCAATATCTAATTGCTTTGAGCTTTAAATCTATTGCCTTGCTTTTTCCCATACCATCAGGGGGCTTTAACTCTTGCAGGAAATATATAATGTCTTTGTACCAGGCGCATTCTGCCAACGAAGGGCTGTCCTGAGAACTTTTATTAGACAACTCAGCTTGTTGATTTTCTGAGCAAGTATTGATGAAGTTAACCCCCAAAGATTTACAATTAGATTCAGCCAATATCTTGGCTAAACCTTGGCCTTTAACTAGTTTGGTGGGATTTATTTCCAAAACGAATTCAAGGATTTTGGCAATCCACTTGCTCCTTCTTCCATCTAAGTCAGGCTGGATGAGAATATCCTTCACAGAAGTTGAAGGAACATATGCAATGATTTTTTAATGCAGAACATAGACTCTGAAAGCTTTGAGGGATTTCACCAAAGCGTAGGCCTGCTTCTCCATGATGTCATATCTGACCTCTGTGTATCTTAGTGCTCTACTGAAAAAAGAAATAGGTTGCTCCAACCCTGCATCATTCTTTTGTAGTAAAACAACTGCCACTGTATCAAATGAAGCAAAGGAAAAAATTAGAAAATCCTTGAAATAATCAGGACTGATCAACACAAGTGCCTCAGTCAATGCTTTTTTGATTTGGTTGAAGGATTCTCTAGGCTCAACAGTCCATTTCACTTCATTCCCCTTCCTGAGCATGGTTGTGATATGCTTTACCAATTTAGCAAAATTTGAAACAAACCTTCTCAGAAAATTAATTTTTCCCAGGAAAGATTGAACCTCCTTCCTAGACCTGAGAAGTGACAAGGTTTGAATAGCTTCTACCCTGCTCAAATCAATTCTGACCCCCTCAGTTGATACAATGTGCCCCAACAATTTTCCCTCTCTCATGGCAAATAAAGAATTCTTGGGATTTAGGGAGAGACCAAACCTTCTGCATTTCAAAAAGACTTTCTTCAGATGACATAAATGTTCTTTATCAGATCTGGAAAAGACTGTTATGTCATCCAGATAGATGACCACAAATTTATCCCTTTCTCTAATGAAGGCGATGTCCATGGCTCGCTGGAAGGTTGCTCCTGCGTTCATCAATCCAAAGGGCATTTTGGCATACATGAATGTGCCCCAAGGAGTGGTGAAAGCTATCTTTTCTCTGTCTTCAGGCGAGACATAGATCTGATTGTAGCCAGAAAAACCATCAATCATGGAAATCCTGGATGCACCTGTCACCCTCTACAATAAGTGTTCCATATTTGGCAAAGGGTCATTGCCCTTCTTAGAGCTTCTGTTCAGGTTCCTCAAATCAACACAGAGTCTGATTTCTCCGTTATTTTTCATTACTGGAACCAAGTTGGCCACCCATTCAAAATATCTCAAAGGGACAATGATTTGGGTGTCCAACAACTTCTTTACCTCCCTTTCCATAATAGGCAGCAACATAGGATTTATTTGTCTTAATTTCTGCCTAAATGGTCTAGCCTCCTCCTTCAATGGAATCTTATGCTCAATAACACTGGTGTCATATGTTATGAGGTCTTCATAGGTTTAGACAAACACATCAACGAATTCTCTTAATAACTGAGCATACTTGACCCTTTGCTCCCTTGACAAGCTGCTCGACAACTTGACAAACTTTGGTTCCTTCTCTGTGCCAATATTGCACTCAGCTACGTCAACATTCTCATTTGAAATCTTGCCCTTTACTACCACATCATTTATGTCAAATAATCTTTCCAAAGGAACTAGTCCCTTTGGGATGTGATTGCTCGACAATTGAACAATATGATGATCAACAATTTTGTTCCGAAAAACATCAAAATGAGGATCTATTTTAGAGTCAAGATCTTGATCAATGTGTAATGCAGAAAACTCACCAACAGTTTCGAGGAATATTTTGATCTCAAGATCATCCTCAAACACTTTCCAATGCTTGACGTTGTCAAGTATGGAGGGTATATATTTCACTTCTATATCATACCTGAGTTTAGGTGGCAGAGGGATTCTGAAATTACTTGCCGAGACAATTAGAGAATCAACTATGATGTTTTCTTCTCTAGGAACAAATGAAATGTTGAAGGCCAAGAAAAAGCTGTCAACTAGGTCCCACACTTCATTTCTATAACTCCTAAGCTGAGGGTGCTTGGCCTGATAAATATTTCCGATCTGCTGGACAATCAAYTCAGCATCCCCAAACACTGATATCTCTTCAATTCCCATGTCTTTTGCAACCCTCAAACCCAAAACAAGAGCTTCATATTCTACCACATTGTTGGCAGTTTCAAACTCTAACTTGTATGAAAGAGATATGATTTTTTGAACAKGTGAAACAAAGACCACCCCGACACCAGCACCTTCTCTAGAAGAGGCTCCATTGAAGAAAAGTTTCCACACAGAGGTAATTGGAGGAGAATCTTCACAGAGAGTAATGGACTGTTTGATATCAAGAGGAGGTTCAAGGGCATCAGTGAGCTGGAATAAGCTAGATCCCAAATCAGTATCAAGGGCAAAGATATGATGATTGGTGGGGTCTACTTCATCACTGGTAATGTAGGCCAACTGGGCTTCTCTATACAGTCTTCTATGCTCCCCTCCAAACACAAGAATGGTAGCATGTGTGAGGTCCATATGCAATGTTCCCCCGAGCCTTTTTATCCAAGATATTGACTATAGCATGCCAAACTTGGGAGGAACATCAACCACCACAATATCTATGACCACACTTTTCATGGGCAACTGAAATAAGGTTATAACCATATCTTTGATTACCCCAATACATTGCACCCTCCTCGAATCGAAAGAATACAAATCATGATAAGCTTTTGTGATTTCTAATCCGAGTTCTTCCATGATAGTTTTGGGCATGAGATTATGAGATGCCCCTGAGTCCATCAAATATTCATGCATCACCTTATCATGTATGTTAAGTGTTGTATAGAAGGGAGGGGTTGAATCATCTATATCTTCTACCATAGGACCTAAGATGACTGTTGGATTTTCATCCTGGAGATTTATTGAGTCTGTGGAATGGCAAGATGGCTCAGACTGCAACAACTTAGAGAGGGATTTTTTGAAATCTTCATGCTTGACTAGCTTTGAAAGGGGCATAGGGATCCTAATTTTTTGAATTTCATGCTCAAAGCTGAAAGAGAATGGGGGCTTTAGAATTTCTCTCACTTCCGGAACATGACTTTTGACCACTGGTGGGGGGCTTTGTGCCTTCCTTTCCTTGCTTTGGTATGCAATATCTTTAGCAGGTTTTTTTTCTCTGGTAGGCCGATCAGGGATGTCAGATTTCCCTTCTTTCTATTTGGACCTCAGATTATACTTGTTTGGAGTGTGGCTGGCCTCTTCCCCTTTACTCAGCTCATTCAGTTGATTACTGATGAGGGCCTCTTCATATGCAGCTTGGGTTAAGTGAGGAAATGAGGAGGTGTCCCCAAGACAATGAATTTAAGGGTCAAGTTCTTCTTCCTCTCCTTCTTCGTCAGTGACAAGGTTATTTTGGAGAGGAGCTTGAATTTTGTGATCATCTATGTCCTTGTTTCTTTGAGCTTTTTGGATGGTCTGAGGGGCATTAGTAGGTCTCCTAAATTTGCCTCTGTTACCAACATTTGGGGGATTCCTATAGCTCTACTTTCCTTCCAATTCGACCCTTTCCATTCTAGCAGAAAGAGACTTTAGTAACTTGGTTATTCATCCATTTGAGAGGGGGCGACAAAAGAACCAAAAGTCGAACCTTCAGACTTACCTTTTCTTCTGTCTCTATCAGCCTTACTCCTAAGCTTATCCACTGCCAATATATTAGATTCAACTTCAATGGCAACATATTGCATATGAGCCAAGGAGGTAGCTCTTCTCTCTCTCAACATGAGGCAAAAATCAGGGTCGAAAGCATTAGCATAAGTCATTTTGGCAGAGGTTTCTGTGGGTTTAACTTCAGTGGGAATCTTTTTTTGCATCTTATTAAATCTCTTCGAGAAGTCTGAAACAAATTCCCCTTCTTCTCTCTTAAGTGCCCCGAATTTTGTAATATAATAAAGGAGATATTTTTTATTTCCCCAATTTCTTAAGAATGAGTCATCCAGAGTGACAATCCCATCAATAGATCTAGAAGGCAAGTCCTTAAACCAATTCCTAGCATCACCATTAAGGCTCTGTACAAAAACTCTCATCCACACCTCTTCATTTTTGATGGCCTGAATGTCTGCAAATCTATAAAAGGAGGCAATGTGTTCTTCTGTAGTCACATCTCCCTCTCCTGTGAACTGGGGCATGCACTTAAGGTAGTCTGTGGCTGGGAGAGCATTCATAGGCTGAGGTAAAACTAGAGGGGCGTATCTAGCAGTTAATATCTCAGCCATCCTATTCCTAGGAGGATTAGCACCTGCCATTTGGACGTGAACTAGAGGAGAACCAGGAGGAGATGGAATTCAGATAGGTGAGACTGGGGCTGTGCTTCTGGGAGAAAAAAGAAATAGTAGAGGATTTGGAGAAAAATCCACAGGGCTCAAGGGAATAGAGGTTTCCCTCTCTGTAAAGGCAACAAATTTAACAGGAGGAGGAGTGGTGAAACTGGGAGAGGGGTAATCAACAGGAAAACTCCCAAAATTTAAACTTCTAGAAGCTCCAACAGATGGTGTAATAGGAGCATGAAAAACAACTACTGGAGTTACTATAGGAGCATAATGAAAGTTACCAGAATCACCTGGTTCAACAGTAAGAGTATCTGCCTGAAGGGTCTTTTGTCTTCTGATGATTTTCTCTGTATCGGCTTCAGGTGTCACTAAAGGAAATTGTGGAGTAGACCTCGTGTGTCTGCCTCTGGAAGCCACAACTGAAACCATGGAGTCGTAACAGTGGATTCGACAGGTGCACAATAAAAATCTTCAATGTACTAAGTTCTGATGCACATTCAGAACCAGCAAGCTTTGTTGTTCAATCCCAGGGAAAATCTTCAATTCGTCCCCGACAACGGGGCCATAAATATTAGCACCAGAAGTCACCTCTGGATTGCAGCAGAGGTAAGCCCAATACCTATCAGTTTTTATGTCACAATGAATAAATTTAAAGGGGGTTCTAATGAAGGCAAACTCATGATAGTATCGCTTTAACTCAGAAAACTGGGCTGGTATGCACAGGCAAATGAGGTCTTGATCTAACTTCAGTTAGTGAGTTGTAGTAAGGGTGACTAGGGGGCAGAACTTGAGGAGATGATGCAAAGACTGCTAGGGACACTCGGTCTTCCAGCACCCTGAGGAGAGAAAAACTTTGAAGACAAGATCCTCTTGATTCAGAGCTTCAAGGAACCGAAAACATTACAACAACACTGCAATCAAACATGCATTGCAACACAGTCGCAACAACTCAACTGGATCATCCATGCTCGAGCTTTCAGTATCAGAGGCAAAAGAGATGGGGAAGAAGGTTGACTGTTATTAAACAAGAAGTCTCAAAATGTCATACATAACCAGAGAACCAGAGGCTTTACTAAAACTTTACAATCAAGAGCATAGCTCAACCATCGACCTAAACAAAATATTAAAGCTGAGTATTTATACTCATAACAACTTGCTACCACCAGGTGTGTAACTTGGCTACTGCAATCAAAGCTTTGCGTCTGCATTTCTTCTGCCGATCTGCACTTGCATTCTTCTGTCAGACACGATCTCAGATCAGTATGGGTTTTGTAGGAGAATTCGTTGACATGGGAACTTTGGGCTAATAGTCTGCCTCCACTACCATCTCTTCCATGCTTTCTATTTATGGGGTGAAACGAGGTTTCAACCACCTTCCCCATTTCCATTAACTACTTTCGTCGGGATCGGGAAAAAAACTGACATCCATAATTGTCCTAGACGAGCTCACGGCTCCTTTGAGTCAATTCTGGCACCTCAAGGCCATGAAAATCTTTCTCTGTGACCAACTCGGGCGCTTCAGTCTTTTGCAGATCTCCTTTCCATCGTTCCTTGTGAACTCAGGCCACGACCTGAGGCTCCCCTGTGAAATTTCGGGAGCTTCACTCCATTCAATCTCAAAAATCTTGATGCTCAATCTTGCGAAATGACCCATCTAGATTGACGGTCAGATTTTCTTTGAACTTGACGGCCATGATCATTTCCTTGAACAATCTCAGTCGCACGTTGCTCAACAGGCACTTTCCTTTTCTTTATGGCCCTGCTTCCATATGACCACGGGCTGTGATCGTGGGCCCCACTCTTAGGCATGTCGCGATTTCGCGTTTTGCGAACTCACATTGCGCTCCATGCTCAAATCTCCGAGTCGCGAAATCACAATCTCTTGGATCAAGTGCCACGTGTCCCCTTTGATCGAATGACCCAGAAGAATATCGACATTTCAGGACCTCGACTATCGACATTTCTCACTTGAGCTTTTCCGAAATGACTTTCTCCATGCTAATCTTGCGCCACGTGTGCTTCTGAAATAAACGACCCAGATCATTTCGCGACTTCGCGTTTCGCGAGTCCTCATGACTCTATCCTTTGACTGCTCCATTCTGCGAGTCAACGAAATGCTAATCTTGCGCCATGTGTCCTTCCCAGGATCAATGACTAGGATTGGCCTCGCGATTTCAGAACTCTGTCTGACGCTATACTTCGTGTAACTCTATGATCCTGATCGCCCGATGGTCGTCGATCTGGTCTGCCTGGTGGATCTCTATTGTTGATAGCTGATCTTGCTTGCTCGCTTGATTTGAGTCCATATTAGACCGCTCTAAGTGTTGCGCATGTGCTTACGACTGCGACTTCTGTGAACAATTACCTGGACGACTGACCGAGGGCTCGGGAAAGCAGAATGATCAGTGACAGAGGTAAAGAGAGAAGTGATCAATCCTAGAGAAAACAGGTCGATCAAACGGACGAATGCAGACATAAGAAAAACTACAAACCGAGAGGAAAAACTTACAATCACGTCTGCAAAAGGAGGAGGGACAGGCAAAAATACAGACTTAGGTAGAAACCACAAACCCCTAAGGCTTTGATAAGTTTATGTGATAACAACTTGTGGCTAGCCACCTTTTGCATTCTTATTCTGTTAAAAGGGAATAAATACATGTACCACTCCCAACCCTATCATTGTAGCATAAACTCCAGTTTACTTTATTGGAGTTGTGAATAAAGATTTAGAATTCAATAAAGTTCTTTTATTAATGTTTTAGGGAATGCATGGTGATCTTTGTTATATATTATAACAATTTTTTCTTTATACGTGTTTGTGAGATTTGTAATTGTAAAGGATGAGAAGGTGTTGCTAAGATTATAGTTAGATTGGAAAAGATTCTTCTATGTCATTTGAAGTGCTCAATATATGTTAATAACCATGTTGACATTGTGGGTATGAAAACAAGGTTGTAAACTAGCTAAAAGAGGTCAAGGGACTTACCTTGCCTTCACTCATGGATTGCTATCATGTTCAAGTATGGACACCTATGTACTTTGACTAGAGCTACAACTCAAACCACCAATCCACAAAACAAACATAAGTGAAGTGTAACTAATGCACTTTGATCCCATGGTTTTCATGTTTTTTTTGTGTTTATTTAGTTTTTGCATTGGCTCACTTGTATTGTATCTGAAGAAAAATGGGATAAACCTCAGCTCCTCCAACAACCCATAGGATAATGGATAAACAACAAAGGGTTTGAGTGCTATAAAGCTCCATGTAATAAAATCCCTTACAATTCCAACTATTGTGCAATCTTCTTATATCTACCACAAATCAGATCTCAAAATATATTAGTTCTCTAGGATGTTGTCGCAAATGCACTAGGGACTAGAGGTGTGTGAGTTCTACATCAAAATGATATTATGAGACTACTTGGTGATTATTGTGTTCCTTGATATTGAGTGTGTACACAAAATGAGAGAAATGAAACAAAATGAGAGAAATGAAACTAGATGCAAAGCCATTTTTTATTTCCTCAAATCATTAGATAATAAGTATGATTTACCATGCAAGGTTATAGGATGGTCTGCAACATTGAGAGATTACACAAACCTCCTATAAAATAGAAATAAGTATGGTTTAAATGTAAGGTTATAAGATGGTTTGTATCATTGAGAGATCACACAAACCTAGATGCATAGTCACAACACCATAATGACCATAATAATTGAAAACCGATAACCATAACTAGTTCATGAATCAAAACTTGTTTTAAATTTTAAGGCATTTTCTTTGTTCTTTTTTTTTGTTTAAGAAAATTTTATGAGATTTTTTTTCTCAAAAATATTTGGATGGAGTAAAACTCTCAATTATTAACTCTAGAGTGAATTATGGGGAGATGTTATCATGTGATGTTAGGTCATATTAGGTGACAATAGAAAAAAATAAAAATAATAAATAACTATGTACTAGTGTAATATTTTTTAATCATTTAATATGAAAAAATCAATACATGATATGGAATTAAAAGATAAAAAAAATTACACCTTAAGAATTTTGATCCCTCTTAGAGCAAAGATAAAGATGGATCATTTGTAGATCCTAGTTTAATCATTGAGAAACTACACAAACATCCTATAAAACAGATATAAGTATGGTTCAACTATAAGATGATTTATATCGTTGAGAGATTACACAAACCTATATGCATAGCTACAACATCAATAAAAAATTATTTTAACTTTTGAGGCATTTTCTTTGTTATTTTTTTGAGAAATTTTTATGGGAGTGTCAATTACCAACCATAACAATAATTCATTAAATCCATCTTAAACATAGATGATACAAAAATTTACACCTTAAAAAATTTGATTCCTCTTAGTGTTTGATAAATATGACTTAAGATGTTATATAATTGAAAGATTACACAAGCCTCCTATAAAATAAAAATAAAAATATATATTATATAATGATTTATATAGTTGAAAAATTATACAAACCTTTATGCATAACCACAACATCACATTCAGTGAAATACACATGGTAACTTAAAACCAATAAACATAACAATTTCATGAATGAAAACCTAGTACAATACACATGGTAACTTAAAACCAATAAACATAACAATTTCATGAATGAAAACCTATTTAAAATTTTTAAAGCATTTTTTTTTAATTTATAATATATTTTTTTTTTAAATATTTAGATGGAAAATTACTCGATTACAAACCATAACAATCACTCGTAACTTTAAAAAAATTCAATTAAATTTGAACTTATAATTATAACGTCTTTGTTATAAATAATTCAATTAATTAAACTTATCTTTAAAACTAAGTCATACCTATTTAACTAATTAAATTAACCCTTAAAACTATTTCATAAGCATTTTCTGAAATAAAGTTTGACCAAAGAAGTGGATACCTATCAAGAAAAATATAACTGATAAATTATTGGGGCTACCAGAAAGACAAAACGTATTAATTTTAAACTTTTTAATTATTGTTCTTATTTTTGAAACAATGACTCCTTTTCTTTATTGATATGTCACTCCTTTTCTTTTATTTATAATGTGGATCCAGTGTCCCAACTGAAAACAAGATGGAAGGACTATTAAATGGAATATCCCATTGGAAGGTTAGATGAGATGGTTTGGAGAGTGGGTAGGTGAGTGAGGGAGGTGGTGGTGGTTGCTCTACTCATGACTTGCTAATTGCTTGGGTTGATATTCATGGTTCATAATGTGAACTACCTCCATCCAACAAACACTCCCACCTAACTGTAACACTAACCCCTAGGCAAGCTTGCCTTAGACATGGAACATTAGAAGTGTTGTCCAAGAGATAATAAAAAAATTACAAGAGTAAGTTCAACCACTTTCTCAACATTGATTGAGACCCATGGTCAATGTTAGATAGAGATTTATTTAAAAATTAAGGAAAGCACATTATAAAGGTGGGTCACATCACACCTAATTAGAGAGTATACTTTTAAATTTTTGATCTCTCATGGTAAGTGCTAATTAGTATACTTTAAAATTTTTGATCTCTCATTTTGATGGTAAGTGGGATCTTGGTGTTATGTCTAATGGCTTTATATATATATATATATATATATAATTAATTGTTTTCTTTGAAATATTTACATTGAGTATTGAAGGATTTAATTGGATTTAAATGTTTTATTTAATTTATTTCTATTTATAATATATTTTTTATGGAAAAAAATATAATATAATTTAATCAAATAAATTAGACATTTAAAAGAGTAATATATTTTGTTTTTATATATAATTATTTTTTTATTAATGAATGTAAAATTATAAATATTTGTTCATTGGGTTGTTAACCTCTTTCCTTACATCCAACGAAAACAAGCTCTTAACCAATTATAACCAATTTAAACTTTTAGCCAATAAAAAGCAATTTTAGAACTTACTCTCAGACCAAACCAAAAAAACCAACTTCTTTATCATCATAACTAATACTAATACTACCTCCACATCATAGCTAATACTACCTCCACTTGAGATCATATACTATTTAATAACATTTAATCTTAATTTTATACATAAAACAAATACTCATTTAAATAACAATTTAATCTCTTACCCAATTTTTTTTTTAATTGATAATTACCTTACTCAAACCTCATTTTTATTTAACACGATTCATAAATAATTACCGTATTCAAACCTTATTTTTATTTTAGATATTTTTTTTATATAATATTAAAAATTAAAAATACACATATTTTTCTATTGAAGTTGTCTTTATTATATTTTATAACTGAGTTGTAACTTTTAGATTTCAAGTTCCACTTTATGCCGGAATCATGATATTTTGTAATGATTGCATCTCTTTACTAAAATATCGTTGCAATATCTCTAATGTTTAATTATTATTATATTTTGTTTTATGAATTGACATACAAATTTTAATAACACATTAGTAGTGTCAAATTTTATTTGAAAATATAATTTATTATTATTAAAATTGTTTTATCATTATAAATAAAATAAATATATAAAATTTTAATTTTAAAATATTTGTACGAGTTAAAATTTATAATTTTTTTTTTCAATTCTTTTGATTATATAGTTTAAGTGGGTCTAATGATTAAAAGCATGTATCTCCTCTTAAAAAATTATAAATTAAAAGAATAGGATATATATACCTTAGTAAACTTTAATGTGCTGACTTTAATAGATTATTATTATTATTATTATAACAAATATAAAAAACTAATTAAATTCTTAAAAATTAAAATTATTTTCATTTAATAATGAAAATCATAATATAAAATAAAAACTTAAATACATTATAATAATTATCATCTATTAATAATTTTTTTTTTTTCAAAATTATTAAAAATATATTAATAAGTAAAGATTTTACTCTATTTTATCTATTTTATAAGATAATTATCAATTCATTGAGAGTACTGAGATTCTTTATATCTAAAAATTAAACCAACTTAAATTTATCTTAAATCCCAATTATATAATCAGAAATTACAATTTTTAAAGTCTAATTTGTTCATCATTTAATATAATTAAATAATTAAATAAAAAACTTATTTATCTCTCCCAAATTTTGATAAATCTAAGTTTAAAAATGTAACATTAAATTATAAAAAAATTAATCCCTCTGGATTTTAATAAGTCCAATTTTAAAATACATTTACAATGCTTTCACTCTAACTCTAATAAATATATTACAACGTGATTGTTGAAGAAATCAAACTGTAAACCTCATACTAATTAGCGTCAAATTACTTAATCGTTTTATTTAAAAAAAATTATCCTCAGCTTTTCTTTATTTTAATTTCTTAATTTCCTCTGCTCAAACTTTTTGCTGTCCGAATATCTCTTCCAACAATACTGTAAGAATATCTCTTCAAATTACCGTAATCATTTTATATTCGTTAAAATTAATGGATAAGCACAATTGTTGTTAGTTCGCCTTCATCACGTGACAGGTGTGGTCCCCTGGAAGTTGTTAGACGCACTCACTCATAAGGTGTGAGGTGATCTTCAGGTAGATCCATCCAGGAAGAGGAACAATCCATTCTCACAGAGATTTTAGTTTGTATTTCTCTTGCTGTGGAGATCAGAGCTTCCAATACACAATGGGGTTCGGCGAAGCTACAGAGCTCTCGGGCTTGCAGGAGCTTCGAATCAACTACCAGCCTCAGTTACCGCCAGCCCTTCAGGTTCGTCGTTTCTGTCTCTTAAACCCAAAACCCATTGGCTGAACTAGTTTCCTCAGGTATAACATTCAAGCATGACATGCCTGAGAGGTTCGATCCGTGGACCTCCCTATCTTGTTTTGCTCTCTAATGTCTTCGTATTTGATATTTTACCATCCATATGCTTATGAAGTCTTCAAATTTGGAAGATCATGCTGGGATATTTAGTTCCCACAGGCTTGAGATAAAGTTAGATATCTGGTACTGAGATTTATTTAAAGGGAAGTGCATGTTACTGTGATATAGTGTAAGTAGCCACATTTGGGAATATGTTAGTGCATTTTTGAACTAATTAGTGCAGTGTTTGCAATGATATTTGACCAAGATTACAATATTGTTCTGCGAGCCTGCTACAGCAGGGAGAAATGGAATGGATGGTTATAAGTGTAGTTCATCTTGAGCATGGTTACAAGGTTCGAAAAAATTGGTAGGATCAGGAGGGGAGGTTTGGAAAAGTTTGGGATCTAGAAAAAAGTTTCAAAGGTTCAGAAATATGGAACATAGAAAATTATACATATTCCTTAGGAATTCAAACAATCACAGAAAAAGATATAAACATAAAAAAGTAGTTTTTTCTTTGCTTTTAAATTGATTTAAGTATTTTCCTTTTACTTGCATTTTTAGGAAAAGTTAGGAGGTTCGGTCTGGATCGGTTCGACAGCCAGGTCCAGTTGAACCTGGTAACTATGATCTTGGGCCTGGTAATTTAAATTGCTTGACAGCTATAAATGCAGTTTAGCAGTTTAGTTAGATGGCAGGGTGGTTCTGCTGGGTTAGCCTTAAAAATAATATACAGACACGTTTCGGGCTCAGCAACTGAGCAACAACTCGCCAAACCCAAAATGGAGGAGAGTCAACTTGGCATCTCGCCAAAACTAGACAGAAAACTCAGCAATAACTCGGCTTATTAATAAAATATTAAGTTTTATAAGAAAAAATATAGGATTTTCCATTTATGATCTGAAATTCGGACTGACTTCTTCCCGATGATTTTTTTGAATCCATATTGTTGAAAATGCTCAAAAAACCTTGAAAAACATCGTTCAAATGCAGTCCAAGCTGCTTAATAGCAGAAACCCTCCTCTCAGCTAAAAGCTGCAACAAAAATGACGGGACAATGCCAAATAAAGTCTGAAATCGCTCTTATATTCGCCGGGCCAAGTCTTCCTCCATGGACTTGAAAGTTCCTGGAAACGCACAGAGATTGACTGAAATTTTAACTCGGGTCGCCGAGTACTTGCCATCTTGGTGAGTCCTGTTACAGAAAAAACCATAGAGTACGGGGTAACTATTATAAGTGATATGACTAAAACATTTGGAAATAGATGTCCCAAGCTCGCTGGAAGTTGTTGGATGCATGTTTTCTATTTAGTCGCATTCATCATGCAAGTGCCGCAGTCCTCGTTTTTTATGTTTGTTCCAATTTTAGGGAGCGAGCAGTATACCATGGTTCCTGGTTTGGTTTGTTTGTTTTCATAAGATCCACCTAATATTTGGTTTTGAAAGAATTTTTTTTCCTCTTTGGCTTACAATTTAAATTTCGCATTGCTCTTATGGGTTCTTTTTGGTTGTTATTTATAAGTTGGACTGTACAACTACAATAGCTTATGGCGACAACACGTATTCTTCTCTTTGGTTCACACCAAGCTTCTCCTCTGACAGACGAGGCAGGGATGGTATAGTGACTGGTTTGTTTTAGTTGTTGGTCAGGGAGGACTATTTTAATTTGGTTTGTTGTGCTACTCCATTTCATGATACTCGATGGTTTCGTTCTCTTCTGACTTATCATGATGTCGATTTCACTAACTTTTGTCATTGCATTGCTAGTTCATCCAAAAACCTATGAAAAACTCAACTCCTATAAGTGACCTTGCAACCTTCAAAAGTATATTTACGAGGATTAGACCAGAGAAAGATTACGGGGCTCAGTCTGTAATGCTTGCTCTTCTAGCCTGGGCTGGAAGTAGGAGCAGATCTCTGAATTGTACATGATATAATTTTGTAATTTGGTAATATAAGACAATTTTTTACCAATAAATAAAAAAATTCTATCGTTATTGCCTGTGCTTGCAGAGGTTATCTAGTCAGTTCATTTGCTTGGGGATATCTTTCTCTAACGGCAATTTTTTTTCTAGATATCAAGTTAGAGATCCGGGAATGACCTATCTTATGGTTTATGGACATTAATATAAAACTTCAGTTACACATTTAAGGACACTTCTGCAAGAGTGTTTCTAGTAGAAAATTCTACCTTAGATATTGTGAGAGTGCTAAACTTGATCCAGCTCTTTACTTGCAGCCATGTTATTCTAATACCAGAGCTACTTTTCTTTAATTGATACGCTAAGACGCTAGGTGTCAGTATATGTTTCTTAACTGTTATGTTTCTTTCTTCCTATGCCATGGTTCTCAATTATTAGCTTGCATGCCAATGAACTATCCCATCACTGTCATTGATCATAATAACTTTAAGTCTCTTGGATACAGGCTTAATTAAGCTATCAGCAACTGACTGGAGTACGAGTTTTGGCATTAAAGGATAACTTTTCTGTGTTTAGATGCCTTTCAACGAAAGTGCTGTGTAAATACATTTAGGAAGTGGCATTCATTCTTTAAGCTCGCTGCCATCCATTCCTTAGTCTTTCTCTATGGCAAATTTTGCAGAGTTGTTTATGTATAACATTTTTGACATGGATCACAAAAGGGACATGTTTGAATGAGTTTTTTTCATATTTGACTTCGTGCATGGATTTCATATTTGACATACTCTTTTGTGAGCTGATGTTGCGACATTTTTGGCCTGAATAGGGGGGCCGCGTGAAGGTAGAGATAGGTGATCCAACAACCTCTGCAGACCCGTCTGATGCACATGCAATCAGCCATTCATTTCCGTTAACATATGGGAAACCGTTGATACATCTTTCACCTGTTTGTGGCAAGACTGATGTTCAAGAGTATCCGGCAATCAGGTAAAGGATTTTCTCTTCCTTTTCTATTTTACGTAACACTAAAAGTTTTTCGGCAGAACAAGAAACTGGATCCGTGCTATGGGACTTCCATGTAGAGTGTGCAGGACAGGCATTTACTGTATATACTACTTTGGTGGTTCAGATGAAGTGGAAATGATTAAGAGGCTAAACCTCATTTTGTGTGGAAGGGATCTACTTCTTTTAATCATGAAAGAGAAGTAAATTAACAACTTTAACTACTTCTTTAAAACCTTGTATGCTACATATAAAATCTCAGCAAGGTAGCCAGAACAAGAGAATGTAGAAAGAGATGTATACGAGACATGCTTCATGAGGATATTTTCTATGGAGATATATTCTCTGTGAGGATTTCTACAGTTAGTATTTACCATTATATTCTCTGCCTATCTTAACTTGTGCTCACCAGGAATTAACACTTACCCAGAAAAATGTTTTGTCTTACAAGCTACAATAATTGGTGTTTTAGTAAGTTTTTGCAACAAAGGGTATTTCTGTAAGTTTCTGTTAGGTAACCTCAAAGTTAAACAATGTTTTAAAGGAGAAAATAAGTGCACATTACTTGAAATTTCAGATATGGACATTGCAATGAAAAAAAACCCATCTTATTCCGGCAAAACACAGGAAACCTGAGAAACTAGTCTGTAAGAAAATATCAGTGAAATAGACTAGAATTGGAAACATATGCAAGAGGTGAAATTTCACAGGAGCATGACTTAACTGATGGCATCCTAAGGGAGTTATGAGTCATGACTGTTCACTTTCTATGTTCCTTATTTTCATATACCGAGAATCCAATTATGGTATCAGCTCATGAAGCCAGGTGTGTGAGTGTGATGCAGAAGAGCAGTTTTGCACTGTATTGGAGGTGAAGTTAAGGTTGAGAACTGAATAATTATTAAAGGTTTTGGAAGCCAGAATCGCCTATGATCTGTTATTTGAGAAGTGCAAGGAATGGATTCGCATAAAGTGGGGAAGAGAAGCCTGTATTGCAGACCTATGAATGTAGAGGACCTCAGACTAGTTGCCAATGATGCATCTAAGTTTGAGCAACTCTTTGCATGGAAGTGGATGTGTACTTGAATACCTGGAAACAAAAGTGGTAATCTTCTTGCTGAAATCAGGCAAGTTGATGATGGGAAATATAGTTAGTGGTAATGGCCTTAATGGCGAACGACTATAACCGCATAATGGTGGAGCTTATTGACGCTAAATGAAGCAAGGTGGGATAAGGATCCAGATAAGGCTTGCAATTTCACTAGCTACTGTACGCTAGATGTTGATAAGCAAAATTATGGACTTGGGAGCTGAATGTCAGCGCACTAATTAGGTATATCATTGGTCCTTTATGGATGGACGATTCGGTGATTGGAGCATGTTATGTACAGGTTTGGTCGAGCTACGAAAGGTATTTCTTGTTATATTTATGAGAACCAAAAGAAAGCAAGATTCATTCCTTGTAGAATGAATCCCTAAGTGAAGCAGGATGGGCAACGGAAGAGGAGAGGCGGCTCCCTTCTTCACATCCTTGCAGAGCAGCTTCAAAGTTCAAACTCTACTAGGGTTTCACTTGCATGGCAAGGTATGCATGCTGGTGACGAGGCAGAGCGAGGAGGAGATTGTGGAAGGGTTGAGAAATGAGTTAGGTGCCTCTGATACGTGTTATGGAAAAAAGGCTTGTATTTGCAACATATTCCATCGTGTGTCCTTTTGCAAGTGTGTTGCCTGTGGAGGGTTTTTGTTGCAGGTGCTGATAAATAAAGTGTAATGTTGTGTGTTGTAAACTTAAGTAAAATAATGTGTACATACCCTACTCCTCTGTATTTGAACTTGTGACCTCTTAGAAGAAACACATGTTATTAACCATTAGGCCACTCAATGCCACTCAGGCTGTAAATGTGTAATAGAGACTACAGTTAATGATACCCACAGTGATGGTTACTAAATTGCCTTACCTTGACCATAGGTCTCCAACACATCAAATAAAAGTTCATTTTATGGATTTGTCCCCTTTCCATGATGTCTCCTTGTAACTACCATCTAGTACGTGTACATGATGTCTCCTTGTAACTACCATCTAGTACGTTACACGTGGCATTAGAATAGTTCGTTTTGCTGTCTAGTGGCAAAATTGCCTTTGTCGGTAGAAATAAAAATTAAATTTTAAAGCAATCCATTCACCAAAACTGAAACGTTATCTGGCTGCGGTAGAAATAAAAATTAAATATTAAAGCAATCGATTCACCAAAACTGAAACGTTATCTGGCTGGATATCTGCTATCACCGTACCGTTGTACCAGTAACTGCTGTAGAAGAGAAATCAAAAATCTTGTTGGAACAACCACTACAAAAATCACGAGAGAATATTACGAGTACCGGAAAATTGTGGGTGGACTTTCTTATAGAAATGACAGTTTCTGCATTAAAAATCGTTGGCATTGTTTCAGTATTTCTCTGTAGTAGGCATTGCGTTTAAGGACATTTGTTGGCTGGCTGTGGGTGCATATGCAATTGACAGTGGGCGAAGTCAAACTGCCACTGTGAAAATGGGAGTCATCAGATCATAGTGGCTCAGATTGTTGTGTATCTATGCTAACGTTGATGCCCACGCCGTTGGTCTACAAACGCTGCCTGCAGGGGAGCACCTGCGAAACAATTGTAAGCTTAAAAATATGAAACCTCAAAAAATCGAAGCTGCCATTAGACGTTACTAGAGAATAATATTCAAGGTGAAAAAATCAAGCTGCTGCCATTAGACGTTACTAGAGAATAATATTCAAGGTGAAAAAATCAAGCTGCCATCGTAAAAAAATCAATTTCAATTACAAGTTGGAGTGTTGTCTCAGTAATTCGTGTCGTTACAGGACTTCACCATAATCGATGGTCAATAATATACATTAAAGTGAAAACTATAGTATAATATATATTACCCATATATATTATTATATATATAAATTAGAGTTAAAAATGTACTTAAAATTCAAGTCAAGTTATAAAGTAGGGGTAACATTTTAAGTTTCACAGAGCACTCCTTTTGATGGAAGTGATAGTGGGATTCCTTGATGAAGATATACAAATGGGCTTAAGTACTAACTTCTAAGCATGATGAACTGATAAAAAAATTGGATCAAATTCTGCAACGGAGGTCACAGTTAGGCACTAACTGGCTAGTAAGCAAGGAAGACAAAGATTTGATTTGACGACCCCACATAATTTGACGTCCATTCAAGCCAGATCGCCTTCAAGACATGTTACCAAAAATAAATTTTTAAAGTTGAATGGTCAATAAAATAGAATTGAGCATAATTTGGGTTTGCACGTTATTGGTTCATGTATGGACTGGGTCTTGATGGTAAATTGGCCACTATTTACTCTTAACTTTTTAAAAAGATCTTCTGATTTCGATGAACAAGATAATAAAAAAAATGAAGATGGCATCAATGACCATAGTCAAATAGAAGAATTCAGTAAGGTTGACAATGAAACTAAAGATCAAACCATTAGATCAAAAGATAAGTTGATAAGCAATGCATCCATTAATGGAGTTTTGGTCCCTTCCTCTCAAATCCATGACAATTCTCGAAGAATTGAAGTGACCTTCCTTGAGGATTGAAGCAACCATAAAATTGAAGTTCAAAGAATTAAATTAGGTGATAAGTCAACAAGTGCCACATGCATGGATGAAGTGTTGGTCATTACATCTTATGTCCATGACAAATCTCAGAAAATTGAGACAATCTTTCATCAAGATCTTATATTACCCTCTGAATTCCAAGATTAAGATCCATGTTACATCGTTATGGTTACATCATCCTCTATTCATTATTTTTTAGATCCATGTCGTATGTATGAGATTCTTCTCATTGTTCGATGGATCCATTTGTCCACTCTTCCTGATGAGCGAAGTGTTTCCTGTACCAGATGAATATGATTTATAGTTGACTTAGGTTAGAAGTTGAACTTTGGCATCAATTCTTGATCATGTTTCAAGGACAAAGCATCTTGGGAAGAGGTGACTTGTTAATGTACACAAATAAGATTAATCATACTAATTAATGGTCATAGTGTAGGGTTTTGTCCTTTAGAATAGGTGTGTCTCATAAGTACTGTATATGTCGGTCGCTTGAAGGCATATCACTCATTGTATCATACATCTATAAAAATTAATATTTTTGTCTTACTGTATATCCAAGTTCCCCCCTTTCTATGTTTGCTCCTTGCAACTACCATTTGGTACATGTTTCGTCTAGCTATGAATCATATGGAAACTATCCTAGGCATAACATATAAGTTAAGTCACATGACACGAGAACATGGGACATGGAGGACACATAAATACGAGTATCCGACACAAGACATGTCGACCCTGGAAACAAGACACGGAGGATACATTTTATCTATTAAGAAATAAAACACAAGACGGGACAAGAGACAAGAACTTGGTAGAAAAGGCCTCAAGCCACTATTCTCCACATTCAATATTCATTCCAATGACATAATTTTATAGTACATGGATGAAACCACCTCATAAACTAGATTTTCTCTCACACTAACACCTCATCAAGAGATAAGGCAAGGAGGAGGCAAAATAGGATCTAATACACACTTAGGATAAAAACTATATCTTTGAATGTGAAATACATAAAGGTGGTGTAGGACTTCATGATTGTATAGAGTGTCACAGGCTAACAATCCCCTCCTCAGTCATAAGTCCGAACAATTATACTAGCAAGGCAACATAAATTGGTATCATCTCCAAGTCTTCATTTTGAAACTCCTGAGCTGAGCCTCGATGAAGAACTGCCTGAAAAAATGCCAAATCTGGATGCTGAAAACTCATAGAATCTGGAAAATCCCATTGTGTAAACATGTGAGCCAAAACACTTGAAATTGTTCACCGATGTGAACTCCAATATCTGATGAGAGCGAATCAAGAGAAGTGAATCAACTGCAAGTTTGACACATCCCTGAAAATGCCTAACAACTCAATCAAATGCCAAGTTGCAATGCAAATGGATCTAGTCGTCCTCTACTAGGTCAAATGATCATCTAGGTGAACAAAATGTTCACAAAAGTGCTCTAAAAAATGACACGAAATATTGTCAATTAGCATTGTTACCCCCCCAGCCTAGGGGTAACTAGACGAGATCATGTCTCATGGCCCACAATGAAGACAATGATCCCGTTGATGATGACGATCAACATGTCCACCTATGGCAGCCCTGCAACCCCCCTCAAATTTGCCTCTTCTACTATGGATTTTCCAAGCTCATCACATCCAGTTCACTTAGTGTATGGGAGATGGTAAGCCAGCGTCACCATGAAGTATGTTAGTCCTTCTTTCATACGAAGTGTTGTGCTTAAAATACTAGGCATGTGAATGAGGATAATTGGTTGAAGTTGGATAATGGATCATAAGCTCAAGAAGTTATGTTTGTTTCCTTGTTTCACTTTGCCACTTGGTGGCCAACATTTGTGCCCTAGTTTGATGTTATCACCCCCACGGAAAAGGGGTACCACTGGGGGCCCTCAAAAGGGTAACGTTTCGTTTCCCCACCATACTTAACACTTTCCATCCTAAAGCTTGTCACGGTGTACTAAACTTCGGTAATGGCTCATGTTTCATTCTCTCATGAGAAGAGGGCACAGAGATGGGCATGAAGCCCACGCCCTAGGCTCTACATCCCAGAGACTATCATGCATTGGATGGAGGACGTTGCACTGGGAGATGATTGGATGACACATAGAGATTACACACACCCTTCTCCTCCTCGAATGCTATCCTTTACGCCTTGGATGTTGGGCATTGGATGATGACGTCATGCTAGGATTTGATGGAGATGATGGGGTTTGCTGCCATCTGGACGCGACATGATGACTTGAGATGTGGCATGTCATTCTCTCATCTTGCTTCCACCTCAGACGATGACACATGGCCTTGGAGAGGCCCTCCTAGCCCATTGGAGGCATGACGTCACCACACGTGTGGCTTTATGGTTTATTGTTTGCATTTATTGCTATTGTAAAGGCTATTTTGAGGGGTTAACCCCACTTGTAACATGAGTTTGTGGACAATAACACTTGGTTACCTCATATAAATAGAGGGAGTGCTCATTTCATTTTATCATCATCACTTTTCTCTCACACTTGTGAGTGGGAGCTCTTAAAAAGTTCACTATCTCTCTTGGGCTTCTTGGATCTAGTGCGCTACTCTTGGAGGAGGATTGTTGTGGATGCTTTTCACTTTCTTGGATGACCTTTGGTTGCAACTAGGGTTTCTCTTGGCACAGTGACTTGAATGAGTGAGTAATTTTCTTTAATTGGATACATTTTCTCATGGTATAATTGTTAATTGCTATCTCATTGCATGTTACTTTGTTGTAGTAAAACCCTAGGAAGGAGACATAAGTCTTTCTCTCCTTTAATACTTTGTTTGTTCTAGTTTGGTGAAAGCATTAAGAGACCTAGTCTCTTGCTAAGATTGAAAAGCCTAAGGCCCAAGAGGCTTTGCACCTTAGGGTTTTGATCTTAGTAATTTGATCCTTGACCTAGGTTATCTAGAAGAGGTAAAACGACATCTTGGGCCCAAGAGGCTTTGCACCCTAGAAATCGCTTTCTTGAAGCTTTTAGTCCTAAGGTCGAAAAGGCTTTGCACCTTAGAGTTTGAACCTCATTCTTCTTGATTGTCTAAGTCTTTCTTCAAAGTGTTGCATGCTTGACTCCATAGCCCTAGAAAGTCAATGGCACTAGTCTAGAACTCTCTTTGTGGTGAAAATATTTTTAGATTTAGCATTCTCTCTCTTAAAACGATTTGACTAACTCTACTAACTCTAACCCTAGCAAACAAATGATATCTATTGCTGCTGTTATAAAAGTTTGCTACAACCACTAGGGTTTACTTTAATTGTTGCATACTTACTTGAAATAGTGGCCAAAGATACTTAGAATCATAATCTAGCAATTGGATGTTTTGCACTTGTTGATGGCTTAATACTTATGCTCAATTGCCATATTTCTGAGTACTTTTTCCTATTGTTGTTACAAAACATTAATTGCTGTTATACATTGTCTTACTGCCGTAATTTTGCAACAACAATTGGATTTATTGATTATCTAGTGTCTAAGAGTTTATTAATGCACTATATAACTTGGTAATTGTCTATTTTATGCTTTGGATTGTTTATTGTCTCGTACAGGTGAACCAATTACCTCGTTACCTTCCTTACCTTTCCTAGACCTATACCTAACATCTAGGTGACCAAGATAGGGGGCTATAGGCTTGGCTAATCTTGCTATTTGATCCCTTGAGGTCACCAGGGAAGCCTCCCTTGTGTTGGACCTTCTTCCATCACTAAAACGAGGGTAGTATCTACTTAGGTGACAGTGGTAGAAACTTCCAATTGTTACACAGATAGGTATCTTGGGGGGCTTTGCACAAGTACAAATCCCGTGATAACAAGCATCCCAATCATCAATTTGTATGATTCAATTGAACCATGATTATGCCAAATAATGATTGAGTAGTAAACTAGGTGTCTTGCTGGAACTGCTCAAATTCCGAATCAATCATCATGCTGAGATCAAACTCAAACAATCAATGGATGTCGTGCAAAATATGGCAAGTGGCAGAAACCTAAAAAATGCCCAATTGACAATTTATCACAAGTGATGAAACTTTTGCAACGCTCTTGTTGCTGTTGTTGTCACTCATATGGCGTTTTGTTTGTCCAAGTCTGCCATTTACAAATTGTTGTTGCCCATTTGGCAATTTTGTTATTGTTGTCAAAACTTGAAGTTTGACAATCATTATCAATATTCCCCCCTTTGTCAGCTGAAAGGTGAGACATCACAGGTTTTCTTGTGGGTTACCCTTAACCAATTCATCTTTGTATCTTGTGGTTCTGGTTGACCACTAACCATTTTCACTTCATTGGTGGTTTCAGTTTACCACAAACTATCTTCATTCATTAATGTACCCCCCTTAAGCTGTAAGAGAGTACCATTTGGGAGTCATTGACTCGATTTTCATTTGTGTTCATCCCCCCCTTTAAGGTGCAGGGAGATTGAATGGCCATCTACTGTAAGGTGTGTTTTTACTTGAGAGAGAATTCTGTGGTAAGACTGGTTTAATTACTTGGCTGTTGATGACCATGGCCAGGGATTGATCCACCCATAGTGAATCTTTACTCTTGCAAGTTTCTTTAGTTTGGAGCATCTGTCTGATGAATGATTATGCTTGCCGCAATGCTAACAAGGATGGAGATCAAAGTATTGATCATCCATATGGCCAACTCTATGACAATGTTGGCACTTAGCATTTCGATGTTGAACTGGTTACTGGAACAAGTAAAGTTGAAACTTCTTGAAGGAATCCTACATCGTTGAAGTGGATTCTTTTGAAATAATCTAGAATATGAAAAGGTAACTTCCTTATCATATCTGAGTCCCGTTCTGCGTTTATTGTGTGGGTTTCTTCCCAAGGTTTGATAATGGGCTTGGAAAGAGTATGTTGAACCTGTTCATGAATAACTTCATGCTCATCTAAAACTACATCTGAAGTTGTTTCATTGAGTTGATCTTGTGTGGACTGTTGATTGGAATCATTATCAAATTCAAAAAGTGGGTTGTTTTGAACAAGGACTAGTTTAGAATGTTGAAGATACTTTAGCTGGAGTTCATCATGAAGAAGCTATGACCGAGTTTGAAGAAGTTTAATTTTGGCTTGCAAGTGAAAGTGGTCCCCATGTGCTTATGAGTCTCTAAGCACAAAGGGGGAAGACTATTACCCTTGTACTTTACTTTATGATTCTAATTTCACTTTGACTTGGGAGATTTAAGTCAAAAGTGAAATATGTCACTTAAGCATTAAAGTGACAATTAATTCACAATGTGGGTGAGTTAATACACATAAAGCAACTAAGGAAAGTGGGTTTCCTTAGTGAGATTTTTGGATGATATCTCACCCATTGATTAGACTTGGCTAGATTGGATCTAGGCCATTGATCTATTAGGGCTTGGCCAAAGGAGACTAAAGTGAGGGTATAGTGCATTTTGAGATTCATTCTTCACTTGTGAGTTTTGGAGAAGAGGGGTGCATTTCTCAAGGAGAGGAGGGCGCACTTGATGAGGGTTTGAGTAGAAACCCTTGAGAGCTTGAGGAGGAAGCTCTTGTTGGCTTGAGCTTGCATCGAGAGGTTATCCATGGAGGTTTAACATTCATTCCTTGGAGGGCGCATGCTACATGGAGGAGGGGCGCATTTACTAGAGGAGGCGCATTATATTCCTTGTTTTGCTCACCTGGAGAGGAAGAGAGGAATCCTTGAGATGAGGTCAGTTGCATGAGGAGGCTAGAGCTAGGGCGCTTGCTTTCATGGAGAGAGACATCCAACTTTCCTCAGTTATTTAGTGGGGAGCTTTCAGATCTGAGGAGGGCGCACTTGAGGAGGAGGGCGCATCATCAGTGGGGAGCACTTTCACCTGTCAGATAGCAGTGAGGTCTGTTTCAGAGGGAGGCTACTCAACATTGCTTGATTACTATGGAGGGGTTTCCAGATCAGAGCTTCCAATTGGCATCTGAAGCAGTTTTGGTGGATTTGGCAGCATTTATGAGGGGCGCACCATGCTAGGGCGCTCTTGCTTGGTTTGGACTTGTACTTCAGCTTGAGACAAGCTGCTATTGTAACAGGTTCATCTATATTTTGTACTTGTTGTATCCCACCATTTATTTCCCCATTATATAGACATATATCCCAAACTGGTTTTCCCYGSGGGGGTTTATCTAGGGTCATGTTGACCAAAAATACCTGTTTCAAATTTATGCATGCTTAGAAGTGTAGATCATCATTTTAAAGTTAAAAGATCTAGAGGTAGTGTTATGTGTTTTAAGTTATATTGCATGTGCTAACATTGAGTAAAGAAAACACTTGCAAGGGCACCTTAAAAGAGCACTTAACCATCAAAACATTGAGCAGAAAGTTGGATGACTGTTTGCTGTCCTAAAACAACAAAAGAAGACAGCCATACAGTTGAAACTTAGAGCCATACTAAGGTCAAGGAAAAACCTTAGGTGGCAGCCTCATAGGACCTCAAAAAATCTACATGGTATCAGAGCCAAAAATGGCTTAGACTTGCTAATTTTGGAGCACTTTTGTGGGCAGTTTTGTGAGTATTTATATCAGATTTGTTGGCTGTTTTGGACAACAAGTTTTCAGTCCAAAACAGTGGGTAAACTTCAGATCTGAAGGTACCTCACATTCAGTGCCAGTTGGACAGCTCGGGGCAGATTTTGGACAACTAGTTGACAGTGTTTGTGGATAGTTGTGGGCACATTTGTTGGGCTGATTTTTGACACTTGTGGACAACCTCTTTTCACACCTGTGTGAACAGGAGTGAGGCTGTAGTGTACGACCTCTTTTCACACCTACTAATTAGGAGTGAGGTCGGGGTTTCACTTGCCTCTTTTCACACCTGTGTTGAGAGGAGTGAGGCATCGTTCCTTTGCATTGGGAGCATCAGAGTGAGCGCAGTGTGACAGCCATGTCAGTATCTCAGATGCGTGTGGAGGACAGCCTAGCCGGGGCTAACAATTGGTCGCCTTGGAAGGTGAGGATGGTCTTTGTCTTAGAGGACCTCGATCTATGGGACATAGTCGAGGCAGTTGTTCCTCCCATTCCTGTCACTGCTCCCGTCTTGGTGGCAGAGTTCAGGAGGAGGAACAACAAGGAAAAGAGGATCATTTGTGATGCTGTGAGAGATCACATTATTCCCCACTTGACTGGGAAGACTTGTGCATACGAGATGTGGGCATCTCTATGCAAGTTGTACGAGAGCTCTAATGAGAACAGGAAGTTGGTTCTTCATGATCGACTGAGGAGCATTCGCATTCTCGAGGATGAGTCGATTACTTCATTCCTTGGTAGATATACCCAGATCATAGACGAGCTTGGAGCCGTCGGAGAGGTGGTGAACCCTAACTCTTTGGTGAGGACACCTATGAATAGTTTCACCAAACCTCGGGGTCCATTTGTACGCGACATTATTGCCAGGGAGGTTATGCCTACATGGGAGAGGATGTGGGATGACTTCGTCCAAAAGGAGATTAGGCTTGCAGCCGAGGCTTCTGGACAACATCAGCAGCAGTTCCGGGTGATGAGGACCTTGCTCTTTGGACAAAGGGAAAGAAGAAGACCATTCGTGGAGGTCGGCTGGGTCCCAAGTTTGGGGCCCCACCACAGGGAGGAGAGAGCAACAGTAGCAGTGGGCAGAAGAGAGACATGAGCACAGTGAGATGCTTTGCTCGTGGAGAGATGGGTCACTATGCAGGACAATGTCCCAAGAAGAAGAAGAAGAAGCAGGGTGTGTCAGCAGCGACGACAGAAGAGATAGAGTTCGAGGAGAAGTTTGCGAGAGAGTGTGCATTCATGACTACTTTATCTGCTATTACACCATCCAGCCTTAGTTGGGGAGACGGAGTTGATGAGGACCGACTGACTCACAACAATGATTCAGAGGGAGATGAGACTCAGTGTCCTTGGACATCTTCAGAGTGGGTGACTGGTCCACCCAGTATAGCTACAGTTTCAGAGCAGCTGAGCAGACAGAGAGTTGGTGCTACAACTTCAATGCATCAGAGGTTGATGAGGAGGAGCAACATGGCACCACGGAGGCTTGAGCCTCACTTAGCTTCTGAGATGGGCAGATCAGGTTCTGGATCCACTTCAGGTGGAAGTGACTTGGCGAGAGGCCAAGTTGATGACTCTTGGTGAGACAGCAAGAGGGGGAGACTCTTGGTGAGATGCCAAGAGTAGTGACTCTTGGTAAGATGCCAAGAGTAGGTGGAAATCCTTAGTGGGAGACCAAGGTGGAGATCTTTGGTGTGATGCCGAGATCTAGGTGATCTTGGATAGATGGAGAGTCAATGCCATTTATAGATCATGCAGATTGAGTAGATCTGTGACAGAGTCCACTTTCAGTGATCAGGGTACAACCATACTCACCGAGTATATGCCAGGAGGCAACCATGTCCTCTACAGGAACGAGATTGGTGGTGACGAGCACTTTCCTCGGTAAGAGGGAGTGTTGGGATTTGGGTACCTTGGAAAGTGGTCCCCATGTGCTTATGAGTCTCTAAGAACAAAGGGGGAGGACTATTACCCTTGTACTTTACTTTATGATTCTAATTTCACTTTGACTTAGGAGATTTAAGTCAAAAGTGAAATATGTCACTTAAGCATTAAAGTGACAATTAATTCACAATGTGGGTGAATTAATAGACATAAAGCAACCAAGGAAAGTGGGTTTCCTTAGTGAGATTTTTGGATGAGATCTCACCCATTGA